>PQMF01000122.1:0-72551 GCA_003004485.1 Aspergillaceae sp. MA 6039 | reverse complement strand
TCTTGACTTCACTTCGTCCTCCTCCTCTCTCTCTCTCTCTCTCTCTCTCTCTCTCTCTCTCTCTCTCTCTCTCTCTCTCTCTTCCTTTTCTTACGGGCTCTTCTATTCTCTCTTTCATACTATTGAGCTACAGAATGTCTTCACCTTTCCATCGTCGCTCTCTCCCCGATTACCTCTTCTCTTCCCCCCTCGTCGCTCTGCTCTATCCCATCCACCATGCGCTCCTTCGGCTACGAGGCCCTCCCCGCATGCCTCCTCCCGGCTCTCGTCCTATTCGCGTGGTCTGTATTTCCGACACCCATTGCCTGCCGTATCCCCGTCAGATCCCGATCCCGGACGGGGATCTGTTGATCCATGCCGGGGATCTCTGCAACGATGGCAGTCTGCTCGAGATCCAGTCCGCCGTCGACTGGTTGCAATCTCTGCCACATCCCCAGAAGGTCGTCGTCTGTGGCAATCACGATAGTTACTTTGACGTGCGGTCTCGACGCGAGGAGGATCGGGAGGCGGCAGCGTCTAACTCTGCCGGCAACGGATTCGCTGCCGTGTCGTCATCCTCGGCCTCCATACGCTCCCTCGACGATATTGACGGTCACCGCGTGGACTGGGGGGATATCCATTATCTGCAGCATTCCTCCGTCACATTATCCTTCCCATCGTCCTCCTCCTCCTTTTCCTCCCCGTCCTCCTCCCCTTCGACAACCGAGACAACGAGATCGCTCACTCTCTACGGTGCCCCTCAAATCCCCGCCATCTCTCCCTTTGGCCCCGAACACGCCTTTGTCTACAACCCCCACCACAACGCCTGGGCCGGTACCGTGCCCCCCGAAACCGACATCCTCATCACCCACACACCCCCCTTCGCCCACCGCGACCTCTCCCCCATCTTCTCCACCGGCTGCTCGCACCTCCTCGCCGAGTCGTGGCGCGTCCGCCCTGCCCTGCACGTCTGCGGCCACGTCCACGAGGCCTACGGGCCCGAGCCCGTCTACTGGGACCCGGCCCAACGGGCTTGGGAGCGTCTATGTGCTGCCCGTCGCTCACGCGCCCGTCTCCCCCTCCCCTCCCGCCTCGTCTCGGGCGCCCTGCGCGATCTGCTGGATGTCCACGGCTGGCTGGACGCCGTGCGTGTCGTCGTCTATGGCGTGCTGGGCGTCGTGTGGGCTAAGGTCTGGGGTGGCGAGAATGCCGGTTGTGGGTGGGTGGTTAATGCCGCTTGTATGGTTGGTAATTCCGGGCGGTTGGGGAATCCGCCTGTTGTGATTGAACTATAGGCCGGGTCCCAATTCCCCCCTTTCCCAAAAGTCTTAGTGCAGTGCCCCAGCAGTCTAGGTAGTGTTTCTTTTTGAATGATTCCGTAGTGTAAATGATCCGACAGCGCCATTATGTATACTAGCATGTACATAGGGGGAAAAAGAAAATAGTATCTACAACTTCGCCTTTTCACTAAACCGCGGGGTTGCCAACGGATCATAAGCCCCAATGCTCAACGTATCCGCCGGAACGGGAGCGTGATGCCCTCCAACTAACCCGCCCACATCCACCAGACTGGGGTTCAGATCCGCAATCGACGACGCCCCAATCAACCGCATGTTCATTTCCATCTCGTCCTTGAGGAGCTGCATCGCACGGTCCACGCCGGCCTCGCCGTACGCAGACATGGCGTACAGGAACGGCCGGCCGATGCCCACGCCCTTGGCCCCTAGGCAGAGGGCCTTCAGGATGTCCGTGGCGCGGCGCACGCCACCGTCGATGAAGACTTCGATGCGGTTCTCCCAGTTGCGCGCGCGCAGCGCAGGCATGACTTCCGCGAGGATTTCGACGCCGGACCGTGCCGTATCGAGCTGCCGCCCACCGTGGTTGGAGAGCACGACGCCGTCGGCGCCCACTTCCACCGCGCGCAGCACGTCGTCGACGCTCTGCACGCCCTTCAGGATAATCGGCATCTTGGTGATCTTCTTGAACCACGGGATATCCTTCCACGAGAGCGACGGGTCAATGAACGAGCTAATCGCCCGCGCCGCACCCTGCGAGCGGTCTACCGAGTCCCCGCCCTGCGATTGCACATTCGACCCTACGTCCGAGAACTTGGAGCGCATGTCCTTCTCGCGTCGGCCCAGCTGCGGCGCATCCACCGTGATAAACAGCCCTTTGCACCCGCGCGCCTCGGCGTGCTGCACAATGCGCTTTGTAATCGACCGGTCTTTGTTGACGTACAGCTGTAGCCATTGCACCTGCTCTTCCTTGCGCGCGTCGCAGATCTCGTCGAACGAGCACGACGCCAAGGTGGGGATCATCTGGATCACGTTGTGCGTGTGCGACGCCCGTGTCAGAACTACCTCGCCTTCTGCGTTGCCGAGTTTGCCCAGTGCCGTGGCCGTCACGTAGAATGGAATCGAGGTCTTGCTGCCCAGCATCGTCGTGCTGAAGTCCACGTTTTCCACGTCCACGAGCACCCGTGGCCGGAACCAGATCTTATGGAACGCTGAGTGGTTTTCGCGCATGGTCTGTTCAATAATTAGCATTTGTCGCTTTTTCTTCCCTGGTTAAGGATAAACTTTACAATCTCATCATCCGCTCCGCTGGAATAATACGCCCACGCCGTCTTCTTCATCACGCTCTTGGCCACGGTCTCGAAATCCAGCAAGTTATAGCACGCGGCCAACGACGGCATGCGCGAGATGCGGTCCTGCCGCGCATCTTCCTCCGGGTCATGAGCTTTCTCTTCCTGCTGCACTGTGCCCATGTCGACTTCGCCTAGATGCTTGGAGGCGTCGAGATACTTGTCCAGCGTGTCCGGGGGGTGGATCGGGTCGAATTCTTCGGTGGCATCTTTGCCGGCATATTTGAGAATGATTTTCTGGCCGCCGGGGTGTTCTATATCAGTTAGCTTGGGACCAGTGGCCTGGGGATAAGTGATCCAGAGCATGCACACCTGGTAAAAATTCAGTGACGTCGTAGGCTTTCCCGTGGACAATCACCCAGCACGAATCCTTGGAGTCATGCTGGGCGATATCTGTTCCGCTAAGTTTGGGCATTTTCTTTATGTTCCTTTATTCTAAACACAAATATGGGAATAAGTGGTATATATATTCCGAGTAGACCTTGGAACAGAAATCGACTTGCGCTGGTTGGACCGGGGAGAGCCGCATATGTAAGCAGGTTATTTGCGGGGATCTCGGGCGATAGTGTCTCGGCCGATTCGCCCGAGTCCGCTCCGTTTTTCCGCAGCCCTAGAAAGAGTGTACTGAGTACAAACAGGAAACCTCTATGGAGTAGAACGAGTGGCACGAGTGGCAATACCGTACAGGTCAGGTGACGTTGCAGGGCTGATCAACCCCAATATACGGAGTAGGTTCTCAGCACTACTCGTCCTCGTTCATTTGTATACAACTTTATTACCATAAGCAGACTGGAGCCACACGTACTGTAGTTAAGTAAGCTGGTGGAAGATGGCAATCTGACTCCAATTGGTCTAATTTTCCCGCTAATTCTCCCTATCCAATAATATCTGAGGCAGACTGAACCGACCCCAGTCAATGATAATCTGCTGCTTTCCGTCAATATAAATCAACCGTAGCTGATTTGCCTCGAACGTTTCGCGGTCCGCTACAGAAATGTAGGTTGTGGAGATGGATCGCCGCAGGGACCCGGCCGCCTCAATATACCGTCTCGATCTGCCCTCTACCGGTCAGGCCAGATGCGTTCGAACTCCTGCAACCACTTATTAGACCCCTGTTGAGTGACAGCTTCGGGGCCGGGAAGTCGACTGTACTTCTGCAGCGATCCAGTTACCTCTAGTAAGAGACTGAACGCCAATGACCGTTTGAGCATTAAAGTCGAACCCCTCCCCCGGATTATCCAAAATAGCCCACCAAGCAAAACTCCTCTGATAGCTCCCTTCATTCCTTCACTGCATCATCATCATCGGGATTGTAGTGTGACTGTTGGTTCTCGGACCCAGATCTGCGACGCCTTCACCCGTAGAGCGTTGGAGCGCTACGGGTGGAGAATAATCTCGACTTCCTCGGTCGTTGGGCGGGGAGGGCAAGGTTTCTGTTCGGTGCCAGCCACGTTGTGTGGGATCTCATTTGTGGGAATCTCGTCCTGATTCAGGAATTCATGGATCAGTTGGAGGCGCTGTTTCTCTGGAGCCTCGAGGGGAGAGAAATCCCAGAATCTGTGTAAGTGTTAGCCTGGTAGCAAAGGCAAAGATGCTCATTCTATACGATCAGGTAATGCTCAACCGGGGGTTGACCCCACTGAGGGGGACAAGCATCCGCCATATTGTATTTGCGACAACTGCAGGGTCGGAGGGAAACTGTTTATAGAGTATCTTCTGGGTTCTTGCCAAGACGGTGATGTTGTTATGGAATACCTCGCTTTCAATGTTTACTACACTTCATCAAGCATGGATTGGTTTGTTGTCGAAACATATCGGTTTATTTTGGAATTCCCCGGACCAGCACATGACCACCCATGTTGCTGCTAAGTCAATGGAGCCTTCATGGCCATCGAGCATCACGAAGCCATATGCGTCGCTGCAATCTCCATCAGTGGATTATTCGCTACCCGTGTTGCTGTTCTGATAGCACCACTGTACGCCCAGGCAACATCTGGCTGTAAGGACGCTGTAGCAGAACCCTTGAGCATGAATGAGCGGATTATCCAGGGGGAGACCCCAGTGACAGCTGACCTTAGTCAGTAAAAAGCGGTGGGTCAATAGCAAAAATGCCACACCAGAATAATACAGGCAGCAGGAGATCATAGTGAATGAAATAATGAAAGTTTGGTTGAAGTTAGAGCAGTGAAGGCATGCATATCTTATGCTAAACCCAAATAGGAAAGCTAACTTGTTTCTAGTAGTTCGATATCAAGAGTACAGGATACACATCGGTGATGGCTCTGGAGTATGTACGGAATACTGCTACTGTAGTCCTGGAGTGGTGTACTAGTAGCCCTATGCCGTGCAGCCCCGACTGTCTGGTGTAGGCCAGTGGTCTTATGTACTCTGTAGGCTCTGTCACTGCTTTTGCCATCAGTCGCGGTCACTCCAGTCACCTAAGAACAGATTTGCATGCGACTACTACGTCCACGGCATTCTGGTTGCCAATCAACCCGCAGAGCCGGCATAGGGCTGCTGTTGATCGTAGGCAGCTCCATCCCCGAGAGCGGACGGCCCGTGAACTCAACATGCCAAACTCGCCTGTGGCCTCACCCTTGTCGAACGTCTGTGACGTGGGCATACGGTCGACTTAGACTATGTCGTAGTGAAGACGTGCTCGATTGTTTTGATGTCAGCTAGCATCAGCCTGTAAATACCCGCGAAATACCGGCTCCTGGCAACCACCATAAGCCAGGATCGAGCTGATACTTTGTGCGAAACTGCTGCCATCGTCCTTTACTCGTAGTCTGCGTATTAGTGGTATCTAAGTACTTCTAAGTTGATTGTTCACATGACATGACTGACGGAACATCACTACAATCTTGACCTAGTTAGTCAAAATACTGACAGTAATCATTCCATCATCACTCCGTTCCACGAGATAAATCCACGGCACGCCCGAATGCACCATGTCGCGTCTTACACACCGTTTCGCAAGCCAAGCCCGGCGCTGACTCTGGTGCCGCGCCGGCAAAATCTGCAGCCAAAAGGGCCAAGGCCGTGAGTCCGTGAAGGAATTTCGGCTTCATTGGGAATAGGTTGAAGTTGTCGCCGACAATTTATTAACTCCCCGTTCCTGACGAAGGACGGGAATTGTCTTTGGCAGGTGGTTTCTGTCTATGCCTCGGCTGCTAGCCCGTATAATACTTCCTATGGTAGAAGGCGGCCCCGAAATTCGCCGACAATATTACCTATTCTGTACTCGACAGCGACGAGATTGGAACGGAACGGAGGCTGTGTGAATACCGCCCATGGTTTGGAAATGGTCCTGCACCTGTCGTGATATCTCGAGTCTTCGGATAAGTTGCTGGTTTTGCTGACTTTGTACAACCTGCGTAGAGTTGTGCGGCAGAAAACGTCATGTCTGGATGATGACGCTGAGTATGGTGTGTCTCTTATCTTCGTTTCGACGAGTTGATACGCTACGCTGCTTTGTTTCCGGCAGATCATTTCACCGGGTTCCCAGATATGCCATGCCCTGCCCCATGTCGTATGATTGAAAACACGGCGGTAGCGCTTCGTTCTCACAGTGCCGTCAGCCGGGCCTTGTTGGCATTGGCGTTGGCGTAATTCGGAATCGGGGATTGTCCGTTGACAGCAACAGAGTATGCCCTCTGTATAGTATTTTTTTACGCGACGGATTATTTATCCTCAGCTTACAGCCAAGGATTCTTATTCTGGAGCACACCCCCGTCTAGTGCAGCCTCACCCTTGTCTAATCCTCCTTGGCGCTCCTCTATCCGTGCCGTGCGCTGGGTTTAGGCCCAAAGGTCTCTGTGTTCTTGACTCTTCTTGACTTTTCTTGAGCCGTCTAGATATCCTGTATTTTGTCTTTTGGTCTTCTTGGTATGCGCCTTGGTGCTGCCTTGGAAAGCTTTTCTGGACGTATAGCCACGTACCCTGTACCTCCATATGCTCCGTAGAACCCATAAGAGGTGTTACAGAAGAACACAGCCCGGACAAAGAACTCAGCTTCTTTTTTGCTTCTGTTACACGGGCCACATGCCACACCATCCTCTGCCCACTTGTACAAAGGGACCGTCGGGTCTCACTATTGTTACAAGACATGTTTGGTTCGAGTACTTGCCACGAGGCTCTATTCATTATTAATGCTGTTTGTTTCTTTTTTCCCTTCCACTTTTTTAAAAGGAAAAAGAAAAAGAAAAAGAAAAATCTAAATTTTATTTAACTGGCTGGGCTATCGGGTCCGTATTGACTTGGCGCGCAGTTGCTGTTTCTTTTTAAATGATGGACTCGAGACTCAGGTTGTATTGCTTATTCTGCTGATTATAATTTCTGTTTGCTTTTTCCCTGTACAGTACGCAGCCCAGAACACAGAATACGTAGCCTACTTCTACAGTACTCGGGAGTAGATGTAGTTAACTAGTTACCAAAGTGAGCTGAGTCAGTTCTCCAGCTTTCATCTCCAGACGGGCGAAACCGAACAGGCTGGTCTGTGAAATCCACAGATATAGATTAATCGGGTGTTAGCGTGCCATGGATGGAGTTCCACCGTCCCCAGGTGGGCATGCGCCTGTTGGTTGGTTCCTTGTTCTCCCGGGGTATTCTTAAGTAGTACTTGTATGGAGTCAATGGAGGCAAAGTACTGTAGTGAAGGTTAATGTTGCGTCTTTAGCCACAGGCACAGACACTGCCATCTAATTCCCTTCGCACTCGCTTACCGGGCCAGAAAGTAGGGTTCGGCCACCAACAAACACGCGGAGTGAGTGAATGACCCCGGATCCCGAAATAATATAATCTACGAGTCGGGCGCTTTACCCCACAGGGGCAGAGGACGGCTTCCCGGTGTCGGTATTAGTACGGAGTATTTTACGAGATCTGAATCTGCGTCTGTACCTTGCGCATCGCTAAGAGTAGTTAAGCTAACTACGGAGCAGAGAGTGGTACTCTGTACGGTATATGACTGTCTTATTGCAATCTCGCATGCAATCTAGCGGTCATCACTACGTACACAGTCGGAGGGCTGTTCCTGTACCTCATTTCCGCATCCGGTTTCCCCATGGCGCAGCCGTCAACAAGCGAAATGAGCGGGTCTTCTCTGCCAACGCTCTTTGTTGGGTGGTCACGGGTCTCCATATATTAGTACCCTGTGTAACACCTGTGGAAGCTTACTCTATTACGCTGATTATAGCCAGCAGATGACTCAAAGACCAGCCAACAAGTACTCTTAGTCTCTACCAGTGCTGATGTATTCTGCAAGCATAACTAATGCATCATGCCTATGCATTCTGTATTATCTGTAATTCCTGTATTAGCTGTCCAGAGAGTGAATATCTAATTGGCCACCTGACTGTCACATCTGATGCATACAGGCCCACCTCTGTGGGTTCATAGTGACACCTAGAAAATAAATTAAATACAGGGCCCATCCGGACCCACAGTGCTAATTTATCATTGGCTACTGGCTATCAGTTTGGGGGATAAGACAGGCAGGAGCAGCTTTATTTGTATACAGTCCCCTGCCTGCTCTGCTTGCTCTGCTTGCTCTGCCTGCTGCTCTGGGCTTTTTATTTCTCCGGTTGTCTTCCTTTTTTTTTTTTTTTAATTAATTTCCCCCCCTCTTCTTTCTTTCCTCTCCTTCTCTTCCTCTTCCACTCCCCATCGTTTTCTCTTTCTCTCAAACACATCTCTCTGGCACGATCGAGATAGCTTTCTGTTAACCACATCGTTTGTTTCTATCGTTCTACACTCCTCTCTCTACTCTCTTTCTCCTTTCTATCTACTTTCCTTGGCTTTTAGCCTGTCTACTCATCATGGCGCCCACCTACGCGGGCATGTCAGGTCGCCCCCTGTCGCTATCCATTTCCACTGTAGCGACTATGGGTTTCCTGCTATTTGGTTACGATCGTAAGACCCTCCCAGAAGCCTGGAAGCCTGATTGACGCAGCTAACAAAAACAGAGGGTGTTATGTCTGGTATTATCAGTGATCCCGCCTTCAACAATGTCTTCACAGCCACCAAGGGCGACAGTGTCATGCAAGCCCTAGTCACTGCTGTCTATGAACTGGGTTGTCTGGCGGGTGCCATCTACGCGCTTATCTTGGGTGACTGGATGGGTCGTCGCTGGATGATTTTCACCGGTGCTATCATTATGATTATTGGTGTCATCATCCAGGTGACTTCGTTCGTTGGCCACATCCCTCTCTTGCAATTCTTCTTCGGCCGTGTCATCACTGGCATTGGAAACGGAATGAACACCTCCACCATCCCTACTTACCAGGCTGAGTGCTCCAAGACCAGCAACCGTGGTTTGTTGATCTGTATAGAGGGTGGTGTCATTGCCATTGGTACTATGATCGCCTACTGGATTGACTTTGGCGCCCACTATGGCCCCTCGGACTTGGCGTGGCGTTTCCCCATTGCTTTCCAGATTGTCTTTGGCCTCATCATAATTATTGGCATGTTCTACCTACCTGACTCGCCTCGCTACTTGATCGCTCGCGACCGTGTGGACGAGGGTGAATACGTCCTGGCCGCCCTGGCTGGTCGTGAGATCCATGACCACGAGACTCAGCTTCAGAAGCAGCTCGTCTTGGAGTCCTTGCAAGCGTAGGTTCTCCCCTAGTACCAAATCCAAGTGACTTAGCAAGCGACTTAACTAAATGAATGTATAGTTCCGGCTCCGCTGGCGAAAAGACTAGGTTCCGCGACCTGCTTACCGGTGGCCGCTCCCAGCATTTCCGCCGCATGCTTGTTGGCTCTTCCTCGCAGATTTTCCAGCAACTGAGTGGATGCAACGCTGTCATCTACTATCTGCCTGTGCTTCTCGAGCAGTCCATGAATGAAGACCATGACTTTGCCTTGCTGATTGGTGGTATCAACATGATCATCTACGCCATCTTTGCCACCTTCTCTTGGTTCTTTATTGAAAAGATTGGCCGCCGCAAACTGTTCCTCTACGGCTCATGGATTCAGGCCATTGCTATGGTGATCACTTTCGCCTGCTTGATCCCCAAGGGTTTAAATGTCAAGAAGGGTGCTGTGTTCGGTCTCTTTCTGTACATGGCCTGCTTTGGTGCCACCTGGCTCCCTCTGCCCTGGTTGTACCCAGCTGAGCTGTCCCCTATCAAGACCCGTTCGAAGGCCAACGCCGTGTCCACCTGCAGCAACTGGCTGTTTAATTTCACCGTTGTCATGATCACTCCTGTCATGGTCGCTCGTATCCACTGGGGTACCTACTTGTTCTTTGCGGCCCTGAACTTCACGTTCATTCCGGTCATTTACTTCTTCTACCCGGAGACAGCTAATCGCAGCTTGGAAGAAATCGACTTGATCTTCGCTAAGGGATATGTCGAGAACACGAGCTACGTCCACGCCGCCAAGGCTCTCCCCAAGCTGTCCGACGAGGAGATCGAGGCTATGAACAGCGAGTATGGAATTGGCAGCGACTCATCGGAATCGGTTGAGAAGAGCGCCGCTCACCACAACGTGCAGCCTACTAGCGGCGACAACGACAACGGCGAGACCCAGACCGCCTAATCTCTGGCTTACTTACAAAAACAAAACTTTTTTTTTTCTTTCCCTTGCATAAAAAGAGCGGTTCTCTGTGAGCACTGCGTCTCTTTTTTTTAAATTTTTTTTTACTTCCATGTCTAGTGGCTGGACACTAGCGGAGTTTTATTTTATGGCTGTCGCTTAATCGGGATCTATGATACCCTTTGCTGTTGGTTCTGAATGGATTTATGGGAATCTAATGTCGTGGGATGTTTTCACGTTCTTTCCCTTTTATCTATTCTCAGGTTGCTAGCATTGCTATACGGCAGATAGGCGATCATACATATGACTTCTAATCTACAACACGCTTTCCTTGTAATATTTTGTAGTGGTCGTCCGTAGATTAAATAAACTGTCGTTGATGTGACAGCTCGGGTATCTCATTAGTTTGACGAGTGGTGCTTCTCCACGGGAGTTAGGACCACTGATCGACGAAACTTTACATGTATGTAAGGTAACGAGATCTGAAATGATGTACAGGGTATGTGAGTGAATCATGTAAATATAAATAAATGCAATATACTCCGGGGTATGTGTTATAAGTCCTTGCCAGGTTGTTAACTTATTTCTCCGTCTGAATTGTGTAATGTATACTCTGTAACCATCTGATCCCGCTATGCTGGCAATGATAGTTACCTGTGTTATGTAGGAGTACGGAAAACATGCGCTGACCTTTCTATCCTAGAAACCAGCCAGCCATAAAAACGCTCGCTACATAATCGCTCAGGCTTCCGTTTAATTCTGGATTGCTGTGTGCAGTTTCTACAGGCTGATATATTAATATTCCGTACCTGGATAGTTACATAGTTATACATACATACTCCGTAAGACCCACTGTACATAAGCATAAGCGGAGTTAAGCGACAAGCCGAGCTGGAGCTGGAGCTGTTTAAGAGGCTGACAGGCCGCGCCGAGGCCATGCGTCGTCGTCTCTGGCAACTTGCCGGGAAGCCCGCTCCTGTGTTCTCCTTGTTACGTGCCGTTGCAGAGGGGGAGCTGCGCTTCAACGGTGAATCAAGTAGAAAGTAAGGCCCCATAACAGTGGAATCCCTGTAAGCCAATCGTTGGAATACCCTGGCATGTAGGACTACAAGGTGGCCTTTGGTCATTTTTGTACCCGGTTTGCTATACCGCATTCCAGAACATTGGCGAGGCCCGGGAATCCATCAAGGTTATTTTCAGCCCAGAACCCGAACTCTCCTCACCATTGTTTGTTGGATTGCACTTAGCATTAGCTTGACCGTCTATCTTTTTACATTGCTTCCATTGCCCTGCCTACTATTCCAAATAAGCTCATATACTCAGCAAAGAAACCCAACCCAACCCCAGCCAAGCGTTGCTGAAAGAAAGAAAGCTTCGAAGACTTTTACAAATCCGCTCCAATGCCGAAGCCGACCCATCCGGCAAGTGGAATGGTAGCGACCTCGGAATTTAACAAGAACATGGCAGCGAGTGTCAAATACCGTCCTGTAAAACGAGGAAAACGGAAACGGTCCGAACCGGACAGTCAAGAACCCTCTGAGAAGTAAATTCCAGATGCGAGCAATTCCGTCTAATTGATGTTGGACACGGTAAGCATGTCTGTATGGGGAACCTGTTTTTGGCTGGCTCTTGCTTACGGCTGCACCATATTCCGTTGAAGCTTAGAGCCTTCACTCCAAGTCCTTCTCTGTCTTTCCCAAAGGGGATCAACATGGCGACTCGTGAAGCTTTTCCCCTGTCGCCACCACAGCTTCGAATGCACCAAATTGAGGGCCGCCTATCAGCAACCCATCGAAGAAGCGTGATGTGGAGAAATGGAGTCGAAGCATCGTGTTCATCAACCGGAAGTATCCCGCTGAACCAAAAAGAGCTTACCACCTAAGCTTCACAGTAGAGCCATACGATGCTAGCCAAAGCTCAATCCCCGGCCTCGTTGCCCTCGAGCCTTCACGATCGTAGGCTGGTCCACACCATGTATTGCATAGACAATCAACCTCTCCATCCATCATCAGAATCCGGTTTTACCTCCGTCTCTATCGCGGCAAGCGCAGCAGCATCAGGCCACCAAGATGTAGAAAGAGTTAAGAGGTACCGAGTGAATTAGACATTAGGTACAACAAAAATGTACGGCATTTGACATTTACCATGGATCCAATATCCTCCTCTAGACTCCCCGGATACAGCGAATATGTTTCATCCCCTTTAAAACTGCTCCCTCCCACAAGGCTCGCGCATCTTCAGAAGGCTTTGTCGTTGTAGTAAGAATAGGAGTAGTATTATTCATGGCAAAGGGCGATAAGGAGGGTCGACTACATGGTGTGTGGACGCACTAGTCAACATACACAGAATATAGGGATATATATTGGCTCCGGTCCTATCTCAGCCCTAATCCGTAGTTAGACTTGGCATTGTCGAGACGTCATGTCGACGACGTACGTCACCGATAACCATAATGCCTCTTCCAGCATCATACTCTGTACATTCAACCCGGCCCTTAACCATGGGCAGCAGCCCGACCAGAGCTCGTCCAGTCTCCAGACAGCTATCATCCCACTGGCATAAATTGCTTCTAATTGCTTCTTATCAATCTTCGACGTCTGAGATTTAATCGTCGCGAGGTCCTTGCCGTTGTACGCTGTACCGGATGTCCGCTTCACCAGCTCAAAAAGAAAACTCAAATTCCTTTCCCGGTATACAGGAAGCAGAAAACAGCAAAAGACAGCAGAAGAACCCTTTTTTTGAAGCTCTGGCTGAAATCAACGCAGTTCAGGCATCGACTTTCTTTATCGTTCGTTTCAGGTCCCCCCTGCAGATCCTCATCGACCGACTTTCCCTTCTTTTTCGGTGTTCCGACGGCTCGGACTCATCACTTCTCTTTTCTCCCTTTGACGTGATCTTTACGTGCTTAGTTACTTCCTTTCCCTTTCAATACAAACTTTCCTTCTGCTCCTTTCTCCCTCTATCAAACTAAGTGACCCAACAAATGTTATGAAATGGGCCTATCCTACCGTGTCGCTTCGGCCGCACTGCTGATCATCGCTATCGTCCTGATCAAGCGCCATCTCGATCACGTCCAGGATGAATCATACGTGCGGCCCTTCTGGCAGTTCTCCAGCCCGTCGCTTCCGGAGGCCTCGTCGCAGGCCTCTCCGGCACCTCCGGCTCGTCACGAGTTCGTCCCTGAGCAGCCCGTCGTTCCCGACTCGTTTACACCGCATGGCGCGAGTGCCGCGAATGCCGCGGGCGTGAAGCAGAATCAGAATAAGAATGAGGGACATGGTGTAAACGGTCGTCGACCGAGCTCTTGGAAACCCAGAGAGAAAGGCGCAGGTCGTCCGGATAGCAAGCCCGGGGGGAATCGCAAGGTTTTGAATAAGAAACCGTTATACGAGACGACTCCGATCATCGTCCCGAATGACCGGGTGATTGTCATGGCTCGCATGTCGCACGAGGATACGTCGTGGGTCAGAAACGAATTAGCAAAGTAAGTCATCATGCCCGCCTTTTTCTTCTAAAATGGGTGAGCTGACAGGGCAGTTGGCGAAATGTCATCTACACCGTCGATAACCCCCACGCCTCCAAACACACCCCGAAAAACAAAGGCCGTGAAAGCCTGGTCTACCTCCAATACATCGTCGAACACTACCACAGCCTCCCCACCACCATCGTCTTCGTCCACAGCCACAAAGATGGCTGGCCCGAGGCCTGGCATACCGACACCATGTCCTACAGCAACGTCGAGTCCATCCGCGCTCTGCAACTCGACTACGTTCAGCGCAGCGGCTATGTAAACCTGCGCTGCCAGGGAATCCCCGGCTGCCCCGACGAGATCCAGCCCTTCCGCGACCCCGCGCGCCCCGGCCAGAATGCGGAAACACTCTACGCCGAAGCCTGGAAGGAGCTGTTTAATAACACCAATGTGCCGCAGGTCGTCGCCGTGCCGTGTTGTTCGCAGTTCGCCGTCTCGCGCGATCAGGTCCTCAAGCGGCCCAAGAGTGACTACGATCGCTTTTATCGTTGGGTGCTGAATACCCCCTTACCCGATGATATGATCGCCCGCATCATGGAATATACCTGGCATATTATATTTGGCCAGAATCCGGTTTAGTATGTTTCCCCCTCCCCCTCGCCTCAAGAGTGTCGCTAACAGTCCTCCTATAGTTGCCCGGATGCCTTACAGTGTTACCAGGATGTGTACGGAAGTGCATATTTCTTTTAGTCCTAGTCGATGATCTATAATAAATATACCCCATTACTGTGCTCGCTTTTTCAATATCTATACTTCCCTGTAGTGATATCATATCAAAAACGGCGTGGTATTCTAAGCCGCCCGTCAAGCTCTGTCCGCTGCCAAGGCGATTTTGCCCTCCGGACGGGAAATTCTTTGATTACTTGTACCCGCTTACCGGGGCTGATGAGGACGTCTTGTTTGTACATTAGATATCGGACCTGCATTGTTATAGTGGTTACACAAGCTGACCATAGGGCAGGATTTCAGAGAGCCTCACATGGTGTGCACACGGCGAGTGTCCGGGCTACGATGTATACTCCGTATGGACTAGTACTATACGCTCTGAGCTGCGACCATAGATAAATGATTGTAAATTTAACCTCATATTGCTAACGCATCTCCATGACGACAAGGCAAAAAGCATGCTAACAGAAGAGATCAAAACAAAGCAACGGCAAGTGATACCATACTTGTCCAAATTAAATAGGCTTGGAATGCCCGAACGAGAATGAAAGGCTTAGGGATTCGTGTCTTGTACCAAGTAATGAACAACGCCAGTTTCAGGGCCGACGGGTAGTATTAGGGTATTCACATAATGGTGCAGCAGGAGTTTTGCTTCTTAGCCTATAGGTTCAAAGCATGGGATCAGTAACCATGTTCCCTTGATCTGTCAAGGCAGTAAGGGTAGCCATACCTGGGTATAAAACATCTTACTCTGAGAACTCAAGCCATCACTCTTTTGAACAAGACTGTCAATCTTCTCCCCACGCTCAAGCACACTGTCAACAAGTCAGCGGACCCCATTGTACATTTCTTTCTTTCTTTCTTTCTTTCTTTCTTTTTTATTTTTTTATTTTTTTAAGAGATGCCTGCGGGAACCATACCCTTCAATCGTCTTGTGCAGCACAATCTTCGTCTCATCCAACTCCTGCTGAATCTTCATAATACTGTCCGCCTGACTCGGATCCTGGAACTTTTCGAGGTACTCCTTCAGCTGCGGAAGAGGGCAAGAGTTCGCGCGTGTGCTCGGGTCGCTAAAGGTCGTTCGGGGGTATTTAGCCAGGAACTCATCGACCACCTTTGACAGCAGTTGGTGCGCAACTAGCTGCGGGTAGTCGCCGTCTGAAATAATGATCCCGGCCACGCCTTCGGTCCGGCCGTAGGCATGGAATGTGTACGATTTCTCCTCGATATCAAGTCGCTGGCCTGGGTTCGTGCGCTCTGCCACCGTCTTGCAGAACAGCATCATGAATTCATTGTAGTTGTCACGTGTGAACCTCGAGAAGGAGCTAAGGTCTCTTTCACCGCAGAGTTCGAGGGCAGGCTTGCTGTCATTTCGCAGAACCTATTACAGCATCCCTAAATCAGTATATGGTATATGTTGCATACTAGGCGTCTTGGAGACTTACGCCGATGTAGAAGAGCTTCATGGTGGCAGCGGGGACGAGTCAGTGTCGGTGAGATAAGGAGAGTTGGAAGTGCGCTGGTAGAAGAGAGGCAGGGGTCAATAAGAATGGCACAAAGAAACAACGCTGCCTTGTAGCTATCTGGTCGAGATATTAGGTAGCCTGGAAAATACTCCAGTAAGCAGGGAGGTGACTGAAACCGACAATCATCGCCGATGACAATAACGCCGCCTCCGCATGTGCCAGGGTCTGCCTTGTGGCCTGAGGCAGAACCGCGGCCAGAGCCTCCACAGGCGGTCAGGATTCTGCCGATGAGTCTATTTGCTCTTGTTGATCCACTGGCCTCAAGATCAGTTTCTTCCACCCCTCAGCTGCATCTTTATTTAAGGGGATTCGATCGCTACTTCTATTAGCAAGGATGGACGGTATTGAGCCAGCAGAGTCCCTGTGGCTCGCCCAACTGACGGCGATGCGCGAAGCCATTGCGGACTTGAAGCTACCCAAAGACCCCACCGCGCGAGACCAATCGAGTTATGGAAGCGATTTGGATTTGGATCTTGATGAGGACTATTCATCCCCTGGAACGGTCGATGATATCTGGGATGTGATCAGCTCCGATGACGAGACCAGCGACGAGCTCGACGATCTCGACGGTGTGCCGCTTCCCTCGACGTCAGCATATGACCAAACTTGGTTGGAAGGGAAATGCTTCGACCTGGTTGCCCGGAAGCCTGAACTAGATCCAATGGAACTTACGCAGCAGGTTATGGCTGTGCTTGCTACGGACAGTGGTGATGATGAGCTGCAAATGTCGCTGGCCGAGATTGTCGGGTTCGACGACCTGGATCTGGTTATTGAATTAATCGGACACCGGACAGAGATTCTGTCGCATAAAGAGGCAGGCCCTCAAGCTCAGACAGATGGTTTGTTTGCCGGAAGCCTTCAGACCAGGGCAGAGCGTGAAGAAGCTCTACGTCAGCAGGATTACGAACACAAACATTCCGAATTATTGCCTGCCCAAACGAGAGAAGAGCCAAAATACCCTCATGTGTTTAAGCAGAACGTCTCCAGGAATACCCTTGCTCTGGGGGGAAATAAGTATGGGCTTCCTCTGGGAAGCGAGCAAGTCGAGGAAAAGAGGTATACTGAAGTCTCTGTTCCGGCTTCCAAAGTGGGCACGCTAGGAGCCGGCCAAAAGTTGGTCGAGATATCCAAATTGGACGGACTATGCCAAGGTACCTTCAAGGGGTACAAAACTTTGAACAGGATGCAAAGTTTGCTTTATGAGGTAGCCTACAAAACGAATGAGAACATGCTGATCTGCGCTCCTACTGGTGCTGGTAAGACGGATGCTGCCATGCTCACGATCCTGAACGCAATTGGCAAAAATACTGTCCCCAATCCTGCTGAGGATCTAAACGCGACGGAATTCACCGTTCAGGTAGACGATTTCAAGATTGTCTATGTTGCACCGATGAAGGCTCTGGCGGCCGAAGTCACCGAAAAGCTAGGGAAGCGGCTCTCCTGGCTCGGTGTCCAAGCTCGTGAACTTACTGGTGACATGCAATTAACGAAGCGGGAGATTATGGACACCCAAGTTATTGTCACCACCCCTGAAAAATGGGACGTAGTGACTCGAAAGAGCACTGGAGATACCGAGTTGGTGCAGAAAGTCCGGTTACTGATTATTGATGAAGTGCACATGCTTCATGATGAACGTGGCGCCGTCATCGAGTCCTTGGCTGCAAGAACTCAGCGGCAAGTTGAAAGCACCCAGTCCCTCATTCGTATCGTCGGTCTTTCCGCTACCCTACCGAACTACGTCGACGTCGCCGACTTCCTCAAGGTCAACAGAATGGCTGGTCTGTTCTACTTTGATCAGTCATTCCGGCCTGTACCTCTCGAACAGCATTTCATAGGTGTCAGAGGGAAGCCAGGTAAAAAAGAATCGCGCGAGAATTTGGACATGGTGGCTTTCGAAAAGGTACGTAACATGGTGGAACAAGGCCATCAGGTCATGGTTTTCGTGCATTCACGGAAGGATACGGTTCTCACCGCTCGTATGATACGTCAAATGGCTAGCGAAGAAGGCTGCGAGAACTTGTTTAGCTGCCATGAACACGAGGACTATTCGGCGGCTCTCAGGGACATGAAACACGCTCGTGCTCGGGAACTACGTGACTTGTTTGCCAGTGGATTTGGTGCACACCATGCAGGAATGAGTCGCAGTGATCGTAACCTGGTTGAGCGCTTGTTCTCTGAAGGCTTGATCAAGGTTCTCTGCTGTACGGCTACCCTTGCTTGGGGTGTGAACCTTCCCGCCGCGGCTGTTGTCATCAAAGGAACTCAATTGTATAACCCACAGGAAGGTAAATTCGTCGATCTTGGGATTCTTGATGTTATGCAAATTTTTGGTCGTGCCGGTCGTCCTCAATTCCAAGACACGGGTATCGGTTTCATCTGTACCACGCACGATAAACTACAGCACTACCTGTCAGCAGTTACTGCGCAGCAGCCTATTGAATCTCGTTTCTCTAGCCGGCTCGTCGATAACTTGAATGCCGAGATTTCTCTCGGCACAGTCACCTCTGTTCCAGAGGCTGTGCAATGGTTGGGATACTCCTACCTGTTCGTGCGTATGAAGCGAGAACCACGAAATTATGGTATTGAGTATGCGGAGCTCATGGACGATCCCATGTTGGTTCAGAGACGGCGCCAATTGATTATCCAAGCTGCTCATGTCCTTCAAAAGAGCCAAATGATTATCTTCAACGAGAAAACAGAGGAGCTTCGAGCGAAGGACGTTGGTCGCATTGCAAGCCAATACTATGTTCTGCAGAGCAGCATTGAAATATTCAATAATCTCATGCGTGCAGAAGCCGGCGAAGCGGACGTGTTGCGGATGATCAGTATGAGTGGTGAATTTGACAATATTCAGTCGAGGGATACTGAATCGAAGGAGCTCATCCGGCTCCGCGATGAAGTGATTGCAACGGAAGTGGCTGAAGGAGTTGATACTCCACATGCCAAAACCAACATCCTGCTCCAGTCGTACATCTCTCGTGCAAAAATTGAGGATTTCGCGTTGGTGTCTGATACCGGTTACGTGGCTCAAAATGCAGCCCGTATCTGCCGTGCGCTCTTCATGGTCGCCCTGAATCGGCATTGGGGGTACCAATGTCAGGTACTCCTGTCATTGTGCAAGTCTATTGAGAAGCAAATTTGGCCTTTCGAACACCCATTTCATCAGTTTGATCTCCCACAGCCAGTCCTGAAGAATTTGAATGACAAATTGCCTTCTTCCTCTCTGGAATCGATGCGAGAAATGGAACCTGCGGAATTGGGATCACTTGTTCACAACCACCGTATGGGCAAGACCCTGTCAAAGCTTATTGACAACTTCCCGACACTTAGCGTCGAGGCTGAGATTGCACCGCTCAACCGAGATGTTTTGCGCATTCGTTTACGCCTCTATCCCGAATTCTCGTGGAATGATAGGCATCATGGTGCCTCTGAGCCTTACTGGATCTGGGTTGAGAATTCGGAGACCGCTGAGATCTATCATCATGAATACTTCATTCTCAGTCGGAAGAAGCTCTACGACGAGCATGAACTCAACTTCACGATCCCTCTGTCAGACCCATTGCCAAGCCAGATCTATGTTCGTGCCGTATCCGATCGATGGCTGGGTGCAGAGACGGTGACTCCAATTTCGTTCCAGCACCTGATCCGTCCTGATACAGAGAGTGTGTACACAGATCTTCTTAATCTTCAACCTCTTCCGGTCTCGGCCTTGAAGAACCCTCTTCTCGAAGAGTTATATGGAGAGCGTTTCCAATTTTTTAACCCCATGCAGACTCAAATCTTCCATTTGCTTTATCACACAGCCGCAAATGTTCTCCTTGGCTCCCCAACAGGAAGTGGAAAGACCATCGCTGCCGAGTTAGCCATGTGGTGGGCGTTTAGGGAAAGACCAGGCTCGAAGGTTGTCTATATTGCTCCAATGAAAGCACTCGTTCGTGAACGAGTTCAGGACTGGAGGAAGCGCCTCACCGTGCCCATGGGATTGAAGCTTGTTGAACTGACTGGTGACAATACCCCGGACACGCGGACAATTAGGGATGCGGACATTATCATCACAACCCCCGAAAAATGGGACGGTATCTCTCGAAGCTGGCAGACCAGAGATTATGTCCGAAAAGTGAGTCTCGTGGTCATTGACGAAATTCACTTGCTGGGAGGTGATCGAGGACCCATTCTTGAAATTATTGTGTCTCGTATGAACTATATCGCCTCGCAATCTAAAGGTTCCGTTCGTCTCATGGGTATGTCGACTGCATGCGCCAACGCCACTGATTTGGGAAACTGGTTGGGTGTCAAGGAGGGATTGTTCAACTTCAGGCACTCTGTGCGACCCGTGCCACTTGAGATCTTTATCGACGGCTTCCCTGATCAGCGTGGATTCTGTCCTCTCATGCAGTCAATGAACCGACCGACCTTCCTCGCGATCAAAAGCCATTCCCCTGAGAAGCCGGTCATTGTTTTCGTCGCGTCTCGAAGACAGACACGGTTGACTGCGAAAGACTTGATCAACTACTGTGGAATGGAAGACGACCCCCGTCGCTTTGTCCGCATGTCGGAAGAGGACCTCCAATTGAATCTTGCCCGAGTCAAGGATGATGCTCTCCGAGAGGCACTGAGCTTTGGCATCGGGTTGCATCATGCTGGTCTGGTGGAGTCTGACCGCCAACTCGCCGAAGAGCTGTTTGGAAACAACAAGATCCAGATTCTTGTTGCCACTAGTACTCTGGCATGGGGTGTTAACCTTCCTGCGCATCTTGTTGTGGTCAAGGGAACTCAGTTCTTCGACGCAAAGATTGAAGGATATAGAGATATGGATTTGACCGATGTGCTGCAGATGCTCGGTCGTGCGGGCCGTCCCCAGTTCGACTCGTCTGGTATCGCGCGCATTTTCACGCAAGACTCAAAGAAAGCGTTCTACAAGCACTTCTTGCACACTGGATTCCCGGTCGAGTCCAGTTTACACAAGGTTCTGGATAACCACTTGGGCGCTGAGGTTTCCGCGGGAACCATCAGGACGAAGCAAGATGCCCTCGACTACTTGACATGGACATTCTTCTTCCGTCGTCTGCACAAGAACCCATCATACTACGGCCTGGAGATCTCCGCCGAAGAGCACAACACCATGGCAGCGCAGACTATCGCGCAAGACTTCATGATCGAACTGGTGGACAAGTCTCTCACCGACCTGGCCGAGTCGTCCTGTGTCATCTTCGACTCTGCAACAGGGGACATCGATCCGACGCCGTTCGGCAAGGTCATGAGTTACTACTACCTGTCGCACAAAACCGTCCGTTACCTTATGTCACACGCCAAACCACAGCCCACATTCCAGGATGTATTAAGCTGGATGTGTTCGGCCACTGAATTCGATGAACTCCCTGTCCGTCACAACGAAGACCTCGTCAACGCCGAACTAGCCCGTAATCTCCCCCTAAATGTGGAATCAATGGGTAACCTCCCTATGTGGGATCCGCACATGAAGGCCTTCCTTCTTCTACAAGCCTACATGTCGCGCATCGACCTTCCGATCTCGGACTATGTCGGTGACCAAACCTCCGTCCTGGACCAGGGCATTCGTATCATCCAAGCGTCTATCGACACAATGGCGGAACTGGGCTACCTCTCCGCCTGCCGAATGCTTATTACCCTCCTGCAATGCATCAAATCCGCTAGATGGCCAGACGACAACCCACTCTCAATCCTACCAGGCGCTGACCTCAACGACAAGCAGCACCGCACGCAGCTTCCGACCTCCCTCGTTGCGCTTTCCGCCCTCTCAAGTGGCGCTGTGCACGGGCTTACTAGGAATCTGAAATTCCCATCCTCGACAGCCGCACAGTTCACGAAGGCTGCTTCCCTTTTACCCCAATTATCGCTTTCCATCGCCAAGGTGTCGCCAACTGGGATTTCTGTCTCAGTCACCCGTCGCAAACACCACCCCGATCCGGAATTCAAGATCTACGCGCCAAGGTTTCCCAAACCCCAGACGGAGGGATACTTCCTTATCGTTAGCGCTGTCAAGGCTGATGGTGAGGATGGGGATCTGCTTGCGCTGAAACGGGTGTCGTGGCCGCCGCCGACATCGAATCAGAACAAGACAAATCCGCGTGGTCAGGCGGGTGGTAGCGGGAAATCTCCCAACACCGTCGTCCGATCATCTGTCAAGTTCCCCGAGGCCTTACTGGATCACCTGTTCCCTTCTGTATCTTCTTCGGACGGAAAAGCACAGGAGAGGAGAGCCTCCGTCAATATACGGGTAATCAGCGACTCGTATCTAGGCATGGAATGGGCTTTGCAGAACGTCGAGGTGCAGTTACCAGTGTCCTCGGAGAAAGGTAAGGAAAAGGGCAAGCAGGCGCAGGTGCAAGTGTTGCCGGAGGGTGTTGGGTTTACTGAGAAAAGTTGATGTTTAGTGTAAACCTGGGTTAAATATTCCGCATGCATATCCGGTACTAGAGTGTACTCGAGGTGCTGATGTTGTAGGATATATCATCATAGCATTGCATTCCAATATATACAAGAACGAGGAACATAAACGTCTATATTTCTAAGCCAACTCAAACAAAAGAAATGGCGCAGATTCATATTCAAGGACCCGATCAGGCGCCAAAGCTAGACATGGCATGACGACATCAAGGAGAGTTGCGACAAAGGAAAAGGACAGTGAGAAGTGACGAACTGGATCAACCATGAACATGCGGCAAGAAAGAAAGAAGTAGCAAGGGTATGACCAGCGAAAGAATCAAGAAATCAAAGTGGGGAAGGCAAGTAACCAGCCAGCCCTAATGCTCAACGGAAAACAAAACAAAGGTGAAAGGAACCGGCAGCGAACGAAAGCATCAGCGCAACATATATATGTATATAATTCCAGTTATTTTAACACATCGAACCAGTCTCAATCCGCACATCATGTGAATTCCCAGGCCGATGCCCATGATAGGCATCCATGACCTGCGGCGTCTTACCCTTCGTCCCCAGAAGCCTCTCCCTCTCTTTCTGACTCTGTGTTTTACCATGGTCGGTCTCGTTCTCATTAACGGGAGTCGGGGTTAATCGATTGTTCTTCGATGCTCCCGGGATGAGGACTTGTTTCTTTTCGCCCTTTGAGACGGAGACGGAGCGCGCGATGGAGATTTCGACTGGAGGGGAGGGTTCGGCGCTTTCGCTGAGGATGAGGTTGGGGGGGCTCTTGGGGACGTCTTCTCCATTGGTCCCCTTTCCGTCCTCACCCTGACCCCTGTCCTCGCTTTCGGGTTTCTCGGTGAACGGGTTACGAGGGGTTGTCTTGGGCGAAACCATGGACATCCTTTTCGACGGAGAGACGAGCTTGCCAAGTGGAGAGAGCAATGGAGATAAGGCCGGTGAATCGGGGTTAATATATTCAGCCTTCTGCCTATCCCCGTGCGCCATCGATAGCTCCGAGAACTGGGACCTGGGTGTCATGGGCGTATAGGTCATGGAACTGTTCGCGTTGAGCAGGTACTCAGCTTCTTCTCGTTCGTGCTCTGTCGGGAGCGTATGGTTTTGGGATAGGGCACTCGGGCCGCGGGCGATATTTGGCGTTCCTAGGGTTTTTGACGCCTTGCCGACTTGGGTGGGTGGGAAGAGACTGAAACTGGGTGTTCTGGGTCGTGTGGGGGAGGTTGCCCGCCTGGGACGTTGTTCTTGTTGGGGTTCTGTTGTTGACTACACACCAAAGGCAAGAGAGGCTTTAGCATGGATATGGTAGATGGAATGGACGAAATAAAGGCCAGCATACCGCTTTATCATTCGAGGGAATCATTTCATCCAGGGTCTTGCTCCGTCGAGCCAAGACGGACGGTCTGCCTTGCCCAAAAAGGCCCCCAAACATCACGCTGTACCTCTCCATGTGAATGTCTGGAAGCTCAACTTCCAGAAAAGGTGCGTTTTCGTTCTGTTCCGACTCGGGAGCTCCTTGTTGTTTTGCCTTGCGTCGCCGCGATTTCGGATCTGTTTTGGACAACTTCCTTTTAGCCTCCAGACATGTCCCGATTCCCCCGAAGCAATTACCCTTATCCTCGACGCCTGGACTGAGTCCTGCCGCCTTTGGATATTGGTAGTCAATCGAGTGAGACCAACCCTGCGGGGACCTGTTGTTGCGAACCTGATAGTAAGACCGGCTCGTAGAGGGCTTCACGGCATCCTTGGCCTTGAAGAGCCCTCCAATTTTCCGCCACGTGCTGGGCTTGCGTTGCACAGGTGCAATTGGTTTAGGTGCAGTCGGTCTTAACTTTTCGCGGCGAGCGAAAGGATCTTGTTGGGCCCAGTGAGGAGGAGCGGGGTTCCTTCGGTCGACCAGACGAGGGCTACCTAATGCGATGCCGATTGTGTTTCCTTCGCCAGTGTCCTGGGACATCGACACGACATCAGATGGCGGTATCTTGATTCGCAGGTTCGGTGGTTTCTTGTTCGCGCATCCTTCTCCGGTCCTGGGCTGTGGGAAGTCCCATAGCGACACGTTCTGGGGGGCCGAGCGACCATGGCCAGTACTGGTTCCAATATTTTGAAGGTCGTTACGTTGATGAGCGTTCGTATAGTGCAGGACTGGGCCTGATACATGCGTCGTGTGTTGCACTCGTGAAGTCCCCATATTCCCTGAATAATTCCCGCAAGTACCGGACAAGCAAGATATTGGGTGGTTGTGGCCCTGGAAGGGGAAAAGAAAAGACGAGACGCAGTCTCAGTTCGAAAGAAAGTAAGAAGCGAATGTACAGCCTTCCAGAAGGCCTTGAGAAAACCGTATGGAGTAAATGAAAGAGAACGGAAAACATTTAGACTGCAGAAACAAGGGGGGTGTCGCAAGATAAAGAGGAGAATACATAGGGCATTTCCAAAATAGGAAGACTAGATGGTGGAGCCCCAGTCTCAGGTACTGTATCAGCTTGTCTAAACTAGAAGGATAGTCCAGCACTATCCGTGGCAGGGCGTTAAGTCAGATTCGGTAGTGATGCGCTGGTCTGCCACCAAATAGCCAAGACAGCAGGATATGCCACTAGGCAAATTCAGTATTACATCTCTGCTGTCAACCAGAACGTAAAATGTAGTAAAATTGGGACCATCAATTCAAACCAAAATGTCTCCGTAGATGGAAGAAGATGTGGGCTGGGTCAAAGACACATCCCGCGCGCGATGTGACTGCAAATGAGCATCGAGTACCACGGATCGCTGTTAATCTGCACCGCGCATGAATAATAGACCGTGGCCGTCCATGGAGGGCTAGAATATACATCCCGAAGGGAACGGGGAAATTGTCTGAAAATCTGAAACGAGGCGGTCCAGGCCACTTGGGGCCTCCGAACTTTACAAAGTCCGAGATCGTCGAGGAACAATACGTAGGCAACAAAGGGCCACGGGTGCTATGATGTGACTCGGTGGTATTAAGGTCGAATAAGATTATTATCCTCCACGAAGGTGAAGGGAACCCGAAACCGTCTCCAGCAAGTCGCGCATTAACATCGCCCGTGATCGACCAGAGAGATTAGGAAGATAATCCAGGGCCCCGCAACGTCAGATATCGGCCCGTGCGATGTATAAAGAGGAGGTTGAGACACCCTAAGATAGCCGGAAATTCAGAAAAAGGGTCGTTTATTCTCTCTGGCTTTATTAGTGTCTGCTAAAAGGCTCTCATACCAAGTCCTTCTGCCACTGTGGGTGCGCGAGTCAGACCGGCCGTGTTCCATTCCCTGACGGCGACATGGATAAGAAGAGATAATGAAGCGTGTGCGCAGATAGATAGATTGGGTTGCAGGAGAGAGAGAGAGAGAGAGAAATGAAGATGAGGTCTAAATGTCCCGAATAGGAAAGGTGCCACATATGATCGACACGTGACGGGTACGAGGTGCCCTGGATGAAGCTCGCCCTGAATATGGTTAAATGCGTCTTCCAGGACCAAAATGGCATGCTAACATAGACCAAAACAAGCGGTAAGGACGCTCGAGCACGACCATCAATTGGGCTAGTGGCCAGACGGTGGGAGTTAGTGAGATAAGCCTCCACCGCCAGAGCAGAGGCCAGAAGAATACTCTGTAGAACGAGATACGACCAGGAGAATAGAATAGTAGTAGAACGAATGTAAAGAGAACCGTCAGAGAGAAGACCCTGCCGCATGCATACCGGCATACAGAATACAGAAGCCGTCGCATCGCACTGCAGCACTGTTCCTAACAGGCGTTGTTTGGTTTGCCAGCACAGACTCTCCGCCCACCCCACCTTCTTCGTCCCTCGTTCTTAACCTCACCTCTTCTTTTCTCCCTTTCTCTCTCTTCACGTCCACATTTAAAGTACTCCTATTTCTTCTTACTTCAGGGGTGCTATTCTTTCTTCTATTTTTGCATCCTTGTCACCTTTCTCTGTTCTTCTCTTTCCCCTCTTCCGTCGCTTATCTCTCAACCACTACCACCGTCATCATGGGTGCTCACTCTGCAATCTGGCAAGGTACGAGGAATTGACATTGACTCATATCAGACTCCAAAGCCTACAGTGTTCTGTGGTTTATCTTATAATATAAGTACAAGTGCCCCATGGCTAACTGTCTCCATAGGTTATGTCGATTCTAGGTACCGTGTTCCCGCACTCTCCCCTCTACCCCGCTCCCCCGTCACCTCCATCTACTCTATCCTAACCAGACGTCTTCTTACAACAGTCTGATGGGCTCCGGCCAATTCGACAAGGCCGCCATTCTCAGCCACGACTGCTCCGCCGTCGAGGCTGCTTCTCCCGGTTTCACGGTATGAGCCCACGCGTATTGGTTCCGAATTCGCCGCTGCGTGCGCCACTCCCAAGACCCGCCATTGACTGACAACTTTCACGGTGTAGATTTCCCCTCAAGAGATTAGCTCTCTGGCAGCAGCTTTCAAGGACACCGCTCAGGCCCAGTCCAACGGCTTCACCGTCGGCGGTGACAAGTTCTTCGCCATCAGAGCCGACGACCGTAGTCTGTACGGCAAGAAGGTATGTACAAATATGTCGCCTAAACACCATCCAGGCGTGCGCGACTTAAAATAAACTGACGCATCATACCACAGGGCAAGGAAGGTGTTGTCATCGTCAAGGCCGTCTCCTGCGTTATCGTCGCCCACCACGCTCAAAATGTCCAGACTCCCAACGCCGCAATCGTGGTTGAGAACCTCGTGGACTATATCAACAACCCCAGGTAGATGGGTGATTGGGAAGGGAAAATAATAAAATGAAAATCTATCCTGGAGTCTGAAAGACGTCGACAGTTGTCGCTGTTGATTTTGTGTGAATATGAATCATGATGGTGGCTCTTATCCTTTTCTTTCCCTTTTTTATTTCTGACTCGATTGATTTTAAGCATAGCAAGCATATCGTAGACATATCCAATACTTCACTGATTAGGCGCAAGCCTCAATACAATTACAACCGCATCCAAGCAACACATTTCTGTCGAGTATCATCAATTCTGCAGTTGGCAAAGGGATGATGAGCACGCCAGGCATTTTTATGCAAATTGCCAAATTTCAGTGATATGGCAGCCCGAGAACCGGGGTTCATTTGACAGATCACCAGCAATATCAGTGGGAGCATCTGCAAAGCCTTGGATCTGAGCATAACTGTCAACCCTTTTCTCGCTCTGGGATAACATGGCATAACAGAATAATTGTGTGTATCTTGACAGCCGATCAAGCGATATCATCGAGTCTAGCCAGCTCCAGGGTCATCACTTGGGAAGCTTAACACCATGGCTTGCATCTTGCTATGCTAGCACCATGTCCGTCACTTAGGGCCAGAGCAGTCAGCGCTATGGTAGTACATCACCGTAGCCTGTCTCTGGGTCAAGTCACATCGTAATTGTGATTATTACCAGAGTTGATAGAATCGGGATTTACTAGAATGTACTGTCAGACATCAATTCATGCATGTATACATACAGTAAACACCTGAACCCTATCATACGCCCGAGTCATCCAGCCCATATAAAACCTCAAAACGCTCATCATGCTTATCATGCCACCACCAACACCCTGAACTATACCGGCAACTCCGCATTTCTCCTCCCCCCAGCCAACGTCTCCAGCGCCTGTCTAATATACGGTCCAACGACTGGGATATTCCCAGCAAACTGGCCAATCGTAACCAGGAAATCCCCGAACAATATGAAAAGACCGTACAACTCGATGACGAATCCCGTCAGCGCCCAACGGAAGAGGATCAGGAGGATGCCTGCGAGAAAGGCGACGGTGCCTTTGATCTTCTGGCGGCGCGTGAAGAAGGCGACGGTTTTGTTCAGGCCGATTATGAGACTTAGGCCGACGAGAAAGAGGATCTGCTGAGGTTAGTGGGTGTTCAGTTCAGTCTTTGGTGTACTGGGGGCTCGTGCATTTCCCATGGCAAGTCTATTGACACAGACCCGCGTTAGTCGATTTACTCCATGGCCGGTATGGGGGGAAGGGCAACATACAATGAGCGATCAAAAAACATGATTACACCTCCGATTAAAAACAGGCCTCCTGTTATTTTTAATGTCAACAACGCCCGCATTTATGGCCAGTCCACCAGCAGCAACCAACATACCCGCAGAGCAAAAGACAGCTCCATATTCTATCCCCGACAATATCCATTAGCGTTCATTCGAAACCCCTGTATAGTGACAAGCATGAGCTTACTTTGGTTCTCCGTTAACCACATGGTAGGCATTTTGAAACTGATTCGGCGCAGAATATGCGCAATCCACAACCTAGTTCCAAGGGCGCATCCAAATATCCTACTACGGGGATAGATGTCTCACGCGATCACTGAGACCGACTTCACGACAATCCAAGGGCTGGATGTGTATAGGACGCGGCGCAGATGATGGTCAAGGTACGCGGGGAAGTCTCCAGGAAGGCAGGATTATGGTTCAAACAGAAAAGAGGTCTTCTTATATGCAATCCAGGGAGCGAAAAAGATCAACACAGCAAAAACCAAAGGGCAAGGTAGCCTTCCCAGTGCATATTCTCAAAACCGGGATGCGTAAACACGTCGTCGCAAAGAACGTCCATTTCCCATTCTGCCACGTTCGTCCTCCCTGGCGATCCCGCTAGGCCGAATGTGGTGGGCGGTCTGGCCTCACTGCGCTTATAAGGCGCACAGTCTCTGAATTTCTCACTTGCAAGACGATAGACCAAGAACCATTGCAGAGATGCAGAATTATGCAGACAAGTCTTATTAATATTATGCTAACAATCAGTACATCACGCTTCTTATAACCGATATCCAGTACAAGCCCGTATGATATATATCCTGTATCCGCCGCGGCGACAGCATCTCAGGGTGCTGTAACTGATGTTCCTGCCCATGGAGTGTCGGTACTAGTCGAGTGCCATAGCACAAGGCGAAGATGAAATCTCAAAAGGTCGCGAATAAGCCGGAGCGTTTTCTTGAACCTGTCTCGAAAGGGGCACGGTGGGTGGAAAGGGCTTGACTGTGATGATCGTACATAACTAGACATTGGTCAGCTGTGCTCTGTAGACAGGGGAAGAGCACTGGAATATATGTATATATATGCATTACCTCTTCGTAATTAGAACTCCTCGAAGAGGAGGAGATGAAAAGCATCACTTCAATACCACCTGCGCTCCCCTAGCTTCAAGGTAACTCTCTGGCACTCCCTGAGCCAATGTCCTAATCACCCCAAAAACCTCCCGATCGTGATAACGTAACCGCGTCTTCGGATCCGTATACGCCGCCGGTAACCCCGTGATATCGCAATACCGCTTTTGCTGCGCAGGATGCAACGAAGGTGCTGATTCGATATTCGTCCATGTCACCGTAGGCCCTGACGGGAACATCGCCCGCGCATTCTTCTCCAACACGAGTGCGGGTAGATTCTGCGCTGCCTGTACGATATTCGGCCCTCCTGCTGCTGCTCCTTCGACTGGGGTCTGGGTGCCATCTGTGTCGGGGGCGGTCGGGGGAAAGGGTGTTGTTGCGCCAGAGTTTGCCTGCGTGGCCTGTACAGAAGCGGCTTCTCTTCTGGAATTCTCGGACAGGATTTGCTTGACGTTCTTGTTGCGACGCTGGGAGGGTCGCCAGTTCGGGTTGCGGAAGGGACGGGGAATCTGGGCGATATCGAGAGTGTCGAGGAGCCTTTGGTGGGCTTCTGTCTCGGCGGGAGTGGGATTAGGCATGGTGGTTGTTTTATTAAGCGCAGTAATTTACTGGTTTAGCGATGGAGGTTGGAGGTTGAGGTTGGACGGCGGTGGTCACTGGTAGCGGAAGAGGAGCTGGATGCGAGATCTGGTACGGTAGCCGGATGAGACGGGAACCGCCACAAACCACATGAACGATGAAGTATTAGGTCGAGCTGCGGGAGAGCTATCTCTGTTTGCGCATGGATGCGGTAGTTGAAGCCGTGACTGGATTCCGACATCCAATCGTCTTTGTATAGCTTTCACGTGACCCCGGGTTGTTGATGCGGGACGAGCAACAAACAAACTACCTTCTTCCCTTTCCACGACGAACAGCGTCAAAATGGTGAGTTCGCAGTCCTTGAACTACGGCAAAGAGAAAAGGAGTATATCACTAATAGCAACCAGGAAAGCCCCCATGAGCACCAGCAGGCCCTCTTGCTCTCGCGGATCATCAACAACATCGTATGCCTAAGCCATGGCCTACAGGACACCTCCCCATGATCTGGTACTGACGCGCAATTCAGGAGAAACTCAATGAATCTGTGATGATCATGAACAAAAGCCTGCAGGTATACTGTCTTCCCGTCTGCTGGAGCGTAATGGATGCTAATAACGTCCACGGGGCATAGGACGTCAACATCCAAAATATGAACGTGGAACTGGTAGCGCAGATGTTCAAGAACTATCAGTCGAATGTGTTATTCCATTTGGAAGGTGTGTATCTCTGCCTCTGTTTCAAGTGTATCTGCTTCCAAGAATGAAGCTGATTGCAATAGCCACGGAGAACCTGAAGGAGCCGTCGTGAAGATATATATCGATGCTGGAAATACGTATGTGGATTCAAAGCAGTGGACGAGTGCAATGGATGTAATGCTATTATGATACCTTAAATCAATTTTGATTTCAGTCGCTTGTGGTCGTTATTTTTTTTTTTTTTTTTCCTTTGCCCTAGTTGTAGTCTTTCGTTGACTTCTTGGCGTACAAACGGATCTCAACTTCAACCTCATTTCTTGCCATCTTCAACCTCCTCGTCTTTACACCCTACCATACCCCTTCATTCTCCCAATCTTTTAATTAACCTTTCTTCATACACTTATAATACTCTCGTTGTAATACCACCGCGCAATGCGGTAAATGTCGTAACGACTTCCGCAAAACTTCCTACAATCCATCCAGTTGGATACATTCAATCGCCATGACCATCACGTCCATCCAGACAATCCTCCCCAAACGCTTCACATCAGACGCTACCAATCGAAAAGCCGCGAAATCGTCTCCCCAAGTTTACAATGCCAAAGACCATCCGTTCAAGGGATACTATCCACCGCAACCGGAGGGGTATGAGCAGAGCAAGGCGGATCCAGAGAGCAGTGCGATAGTTATTGACAATGGTGAGGCTTACTATGTGATAGCTCGATGGGTGCTTTATTTGTTTCCTTGAGGACAACTGCTAATAATGGCTGTGTGCTAGGCTCAAATCTCCTCAAAGCCGGCTGGTCCTTCGAAAAATCTCCCCGACTAATCATCCCTCCTGTGATGAGTCGCTATCGGGATCGAAAACTCAACCGCGCGTGTCAATTTGTCGGCTACGATTCCTACGTCGATGCCACCACGCGTGGCCAGCTGCGGAACGCGTTCGACCCCGGGACCAGTGTGGTGGGCAACTGGGATGTCATGGAAGGGCTTCTGGACTACACGTTTGTCAAGTTGGGGTTGGATGGGGCCAATGGTGGCATTGGCAGGCCTGTTGTCATGACAGAGCCGATTGCGAATCTGGGCTATCCTAGGAAGAGTGGGTTTTCCTTCCCTCTTGGTGGGCTGCATACGAGTGATGGTGGGCGACATACTGACGTTTTGCTGGCTGGGTATCTAGTGATGAACGAGATTCTTTTCGAATGCTACTCCGCACCATCTGTCGCCTATGGAGTAGATTCGCTTTTCTCCTACCGCTATAACCGTGGCACCAGCGGATTGATCGTTGACTCGTCGCATACCTCGACGCATGTTATCCCCGTGCTAGATTCGAAGCCGCTACTTTCGAACTGTTCGCGACTAAACTGGGGTGGCTTGGATGCCTCTGAATACCTGCTCAAGCTGATGCGCCTCAAATATCCGACGTTTCCGAGTCGATTGACGGAAAACCAAATGCAAGACCTCGTTCACAACCACTGCTATGTATCTACGGACTACGACCGCGAACTGGGCGGGTATCTGGATTGGACGGGGCTCGAGGATCGTGACCATGTCATTCAGTATCCGTTTACGGAGCATGTGGTGCCAGAGAAATCGGAGGAGGAGTTGGCGCGGATTGCTGAGCGGAAGAAAGAAAGCGGACGTCGACTGCAAGAACAGGCGGCTAAGATGCGACTAGAGAAGCTCATGAAGAAAGAACAGGAGTTAGAATACTACAAGGACCTACAGCAGGGTCTTGCCTCGGAGTCGAAGAAGGAGGTGAGGCGGATCCTGGAGGCGGAGGATATGAAGGATGAAGCGCATCTGGATCGATTAATTCGGGACCTGGAGCGCTCCATCCGCCGATCGAGGAATAAGGATCTGGGTATCGAGGAGAATGAAGAACAGGGGGAGGAAATGTCGTTTCCACTGTTGGATGTCCCGGATGAGGAGCTTGACGAGGCAGGAGTGAAAGAGAAGCGACACCAACGACTAATGAAGTCGAACGTCGAGGCACGACAGCGTGCCAAGGCAGAAAAAGAACGGGAAAGAGCTCGTGTTGAGGAAGAGGAGCGACTCGATCGGGAGAAGCGCGAGAATGATTTCGACAGCTGGATCGAAGAGCGAAGGGCCGCTCGGCAGGTGAGTACTGCGCAACTATTTATTTAACCCATTGCGCATGACGGCACGCTTATACGGATGATGTCAGAACGTTCTGCAAAAAATGAAGGATCGCGACCGTATGAAGGCCGATCTGGGCAACCGCAAGTCCCTCGCTAGCCAGATGCGCATGAAGACCCTAGCCAACCTGGCTTCCGACGGCCCCAAGAAACGGCGACGAGGCGGTGACGATGACGATTTTGGCGCGAACGATGAAGACTGGGGCGTGTACCGGACGGTTGCGACGGGCGAGCAGAGCGATGAAGAAGAGGAGGAGGACCTCGGCGGGGCATTGACCAACCTCGAGAATGAGCTTCTGCAGTACGACCCCGACTTCACAGAGAACAACACACTGGCAGCCCAATCAGACTGGACGAAGAGCATGATCCACGCCTTCCTGCGAGGCCCGTGGCCGTTTGACGCAGAAAGCCAACGCGAAGCCCACCAGCTGCACCTCAATGTGGAGCGCATCCGGGTGCCGGAAGTGGTGTTCAAACCGTCGATAGCTGGGATCGACCAGGCGGGGCTCATCGAAGTGGCCGCTGACATTGTCAATCAGCGCTTCTCACATGCAGACGACCGTAACCGCCTGCTGCGCGATGTGTTTTTGACCGGGGGAAACTCGCTCTTTCACGGCTTTGACGAACGCTTCCGACATGATTTCCGTGAGTTTCTGCCCAACGATGCGGAGTTGGTGGTGCGGCGCGCGGGCGATGCGGTATTGGATGCATGGAGGGGAGCGGCGCAGTGGGCGTCGACCAAGGAAGATTTTGGTCGAGGGTCGATTTCACGGCAAGAGTATCTCGAGAAGGGGAGCGACTATCTCAAGGTAGGCCCTTTCTTACCGGTTTTTTGTCCTACTAAAGTACTAATGGCATGACTAGGAACATGAACTTGGGAACGTGATATGGTGATGACCTATTTGCAGAATCATCTCTTTCATTTGGGAGATAATGGACGGCGCAGGGTTGTTCAGGAAGGTCAAGGCGTCCGGTACTATACCACGATATACAATGCCGTTTCTACTCAGTATAGAGCATTATTTTGTCCAATAAACAAGCTCGACGAAAACATGTTTCCTGCTCCTGACTCTGACCATTTCCCCCTGGGAGTCTGGCTTGAGACCCGGAGTGTATACTCAATGGAGTATAATGCCCAAGTATATGGAGTCTACAGGTACAAGTACATTGGTGACCTGATCATGATGCGAAGCCAAAGATGCACCAACCCCCACTAGTACGCCGGCAAAAGTCCCTCCTGGATCAAGTATATTTAGTTTTTTTGGCTGCCGAGGATTCCGATGCAGGATGACCTCTGTAGTATGATGAGGATCGACTTTGTAGTCCGGGATAATCATCTGATCCTACTGACCACTCTTCACGGAGGATTCGAGCACAGTCAACAGTAATGTCCGAGAGAAGTCCGTGAGGTATTTTGTTACCCACAAGGCTGAATGAATATACTCCGGAGTGTAGACGACGTTATTTAAACTTCCGCGGCATACCGAGACTCTATACCTCTGCCCTCGGTGCCGCTTCTGTACTCATACTACTGCCAGTAGTACTTCTATATCCGTCAAGTAATAATGCAGATCGTGATAGACATGCTAAAAGCCCCAAAAATGCATCTCTCCATACACTGCATTCTGCACCCCTCCACGACTGACTTGGTTGGTGGCCATTGATCGGTTGATCGGTGCCGAACTGATATTACGTCTTGATTATGGTTATAGGTTTCATACACGGTTGAGAATCCCGTGAGGCGAGGGACGGACTCCTCTTTGTTTTCTCCTGTTCTCTTGGAGGAATGAGGTGATCTGGCATACAGTAGCCTATAGGGTTGGGGATGCTCGTTGACGGTACTCCGTAGGGACAAATGCATGTACTCCAACACCTATGCACTCCGGAAAACCTGCATCGTCACATATCCTTGGCTGTTTACGGAAATATTATCAGGCCAGTATACTTCGACGGACTTCTGTGGATTGCCACAGACGAGACCCGTCATTGACGCAAAAGAAATCGGATCATCCACGGGTTGGCCAGGAAGGACCAGGGCCAGACAAGTCAGCTGACTGGGTAAATGTAGATGTGATGGCGGATCTGATATAAAGCCCTCGTCCCTCGCTCTTCGTACCCTGGCTTTTGTATATTGGCATTCCTCTCATACTTCCAGCTCCGACAGAGTCAAAACAGTCAACCCGAAACAGGCACCATGGCCATCCTCTCGCAGTCCCTCGTCCGGATCCTCCAGCTCATCACTCGCGTCTTGCAGTGGAGCAGTGTGGTCATTGTCCTGGGTATCACGTCCTACTTCATTAACAAGGGGCCGCATGGGCAGCATATCATCTACCAGGAAGTCATTGTACGTCACTTCCCTTCCCCCACCCCCCGGCCCTATCCCAGACACCCACCGAAGTACATACATGCATACTAACATGACCAGTCCGCCATATCCGTCGTCTTCTTCCTTCCGGCTTTCGTCTCGCCCTTTATACCCAACAAGCTGTCGCAGACTGTCTTCTTGATTGATATCGTCTTTTCGTACCTGTACGTCTCCTATCCCTTCTTTTAATACTAACTCAGGGCAATGCTAACGTGTCACCCTGACAGCTGGTTAACTGCATTCATCTTCGCGGCCCAAGACTACAACTGGCACTCGTGCTATGCCAATGCACCCCCAGGCCTGTCGTGCTCGCGGAAGAAGGCCAACGAGTCGTTTGTCTTCTTGTCTTTGTACGTTTTTCACCCCATGCCCCATACCTTCTTTTTGTATCTAAAGACACTGGCTGATAGCATCTGGCGTCTAGCATCTTCACCTTCTTCGGCATTTTCCTCGAAATCCTCGCCCTCTGGTCGAACAGGAATGAGAACACCACTCGGGAGAAGAACGACAGTGCTGCCCCGGCTGCGGCTACGACTCCGGCTCCGGCTTAAGGTCCCCTTTTTCGTAAATGGTAGTCGAGTCGGACGAGCCCGTGAAGTCAAAAGTCCCTATAATACGCTGGATGGATGGAGGGCATTGACTGCCTTCTGGTCTATCCACTGACTCGTCTGTCTGTCTGTCTGTCTGTCTCTATCTGGGGCTCCTGCTCTGGCGCAGACTAATACGATACTATGCCATTTATTGACTAATGTCTGATGTGAAGTGATGTGATGCAACGCCATGGCCTATTCATGACTATATACGCTGGATGCAGACACCACAGGATTGGTTGATGAAGTAAATAATCCCCATGGTCATGTGTGAGGTTTTCTGGTTTCTCTTGTTTCGAGTCTCTACTCTTAATACTAATGTAATATCTCCATCGTTTTGTTAAATATACGTGTGTTGTTCGCGATGTGTATATGGAACTTCAATATTAATACCTATTAAGCATTTGATCTTGAGCCGTTTTACTGCTTTCATTATCTAAGGTATTCTAGAGAGAATTACTGAATATGTATGTAGTATAGTTAATCTGAATAGAAGGCAGGAGAAGAGTAAATTGTTAAGTGTAGATAGAAGTAAACGCATAGGCATAATAGCACAAAATCCTTTATCCAAAACTAGTGTGCCCACTTGCTGCTAAACAGGCGTTCTGTGAGTTAGGAGTTAAGACTAGGAATGTGTGTACCCTAAAAGAGTGGACTGTCACAGCTGGTCTATTCTAGTCTACCACATACAAAGAATCAAAACAAATTGGTATCTCAACATGCATGCTGTATGGTACAGTACACTGCACCACAATGTGTTGAACAAAGACTGGCAACATCAATCATGAACATGCCAAACTCCCTGCTCTCTAAAGACTGAAACAGACACTTGAGAGAAACTTTTCAGACAGAGCCCAGGGAAAGCGAACTAAATGCTAGCCCTTCTCGGCGCCATAGTCCGCTGTAGCTTCTTCTTCTCCTCGGTCTCCTCGGGAACAGGCAACGACCCCTCATTCCGAAGTTTTTCCACATACTTCAACCCAAACGTGTAACCCAGGTGATAAATCTCGTCGAACTTGCCAAATTCCAGCGTCCCATAGGGATCGATCGGTGGCCGCATGTACAGACACCCTGGCATAGTCTTTGCGCGCTCGAGGTTCTCGATCGAGGAGACATATGCTAGTCGGGCTTGGATCTCAGAAAGGGTTGGTGGGTTAGGGCATGAGGAGAATGGGTTCCACCGGTTGACAACCGTCCAGAAACCCGAGAGCGAGTCACCGTAGGCTTGGGGTGTGTTATCGTCGATGGAACCCACGTCGACGGCGAAGATCACATCCGCGCCTAACCCTTTCATATGAGACACGGTGAGGTTGTCGATGTATCCGCCATCACATAGCATGCTGCCCTCGTCGCAGATGGGCGGGATTAGACCAGCGAGGGTCATTGATGCTCGGACATACCGCCAGATATACCCTGATGAATGATACTCTGGCCGCGAACGACTGAGGTTGGTCGTGTTGCAGTAGAACTCTAACCAGAAGTCTTCGATTTGGCTATCCCCAAAGGTCTTGAAGATGCCTCTGTTGAACTCATGTCCTGTGGTATAGGAAACGGTTGGATAGGTCAAGTCTAAAGCGAACCGCCACATGCTCCCCATACGCCCGGCGAACTTCTTCGCCCGGCCGTACATCGGGACCACGTCTGCATCACGTGCATATAGAGCTCCGATAAATGACCCAATCGAAGTACCTCCGATAATGTCAATCGGGATGCCCGATTCCTCCAACGCTTTGATCACACCAACGTGCGCTATACCTCTCGCACCACCTCCACCAAGTACCAGACCAACGGAGCGGCCGCAGAGACGCCGTGCTAGACGGTGGAAGTCACCTTTAAACGGTGTGTGCGCAGAATAGAGCGGTGTTTGACGGATGCGTCGCGAGGTATACTTTTGAATCTCCGCTTGGATGACCTGCACCCGTTGTTTCAAAACGGCACCCAAATGTTTGTTGCCTCGAGGATGGGTGGGCTCGGTGGTTAATCGGAAGGCCATTTGGATATGATGGTGGCCACCGTTGACCCACACCCGGTTCTTCAGCCACCGGCGAGTCAACCCAGGAGAACAGTAGCGTTCTGTATGAAGCAGAACTAGTTCTTTGCGCGCAGTGGTCTTCATGCCCAGCAAGAACCGTTCGTATTCTCCAACGCTGGGCGACGACTCCGCCAGACCAACGAGGAGAATACAGTCAGCCTGAGTGATGCAGGTCTGCGTCCATGGGGCATTCACGTTGGTATCCGCGATGTACACAACCATGCCATATTTCTCCTCCAGATCTGCCAAGTACTGAGACAGTTTCAGTTTACCCATTTTGGTAAACGCATGCCGTCCAAGGTGGTTCAAAATGGCCGCCTGGTTAAGCGATGTGACCCCATTGGTCACCCCGATCTGATGGAGCGCGTTCAACAGACGATGCCCAAACTCCACCACAGGAACCCCCGTGGTAATCGGTAGGATGCAAACCGTACGAAGGTTGACTGTGGACGTGGCTGTTTTGACACTGCCCGCATGGCTATGCTCCCTGCCTTTCTCAGATACCACCGGGTGTTCGACCAGATCGCGCATTCGCTGCGCAATTAGTTTCGAGACCTGGATCGTGATTCCGGGATGCTCCTGCGCCAGACTATTGAACAATGATCGTGGAAATTTGGCCAACTCAGTAGCCCGGATGGCATGAAGCGTGGCGGGACGGGTCGACTCCGTCATCACCTCCAGTTCACCGACACTCTCCCCCTGACCGTACTCGCCAATGACCGTCACCTTGCCATCCCGACCCTCCAGGACAGACCGTAGTCGACCATTCAACACCAGGTAGATGGCATCACTCTCTTCGCCCTGGTGGTAGATCACCTGGCCCGCATTGACCTGCACCCACTCGAGGGCAAAGTCGATGTGGAGAAGCAACGGCGGTAGAAGACTCGTCAGCCGTTTGGCCAGCGTCAGTAGAGCAATTGGATGTCGCTCTGCAATTCTTTCCAAGGCCACTCGTGGCAGGAATCCCACATAGACGTCCGTCTTCGCGATGACATCAGTGTAAGAGCGGTAGGAAGCGACGGCACCCACGTAGCCTTGAATCCCACCTGGCTTGATCATGTAAAGTGGCTTCCGAAACTGCTTTTTCCGTTTACTTGTCTCATTGGCACCCGTCACCGCGAAGGTCCGCGTGGTGCCAGTATTCGTACGTCGCAAAGTTGGGAATGCCTCTTCGGCTGGTGAGTGTGCGCTCGCTGTTGGCCGTGATGACCCAACCAAGTCGTCTCCTTTGTCGCTCACAGGCACACCCACATCCAGAAAACCATCAATCACATAATACAAACCCGGATGTCGTTCTCCCTGCTCGACCAATACCGAACCCTGTGGGAAGTAGACAATCTCAATGTCACTCCGTAGCTCTTCTTTCAGATTGATAACAGGCGAAGTGCCGCCCGCACTAGTCACTGACATGGACATCATGGAGTCCGTCTCGCCATCTCCGGACGCTTCATAAGGATCAATGAATCCAAAGGCATTGCTGAACACAGCCTTTTGACGACGGGAATCGTACGAAAGCAGTTTCGGAGACGCATCGCCCGAATGGCTGCTTTTGCGAAACGCGTCCCGGGTGCTTCCGCTCAGTCCGATGCCTTTCATAATGCAATCAAGGATGGCATCGCGGAACAGAACATCCTCATCGATGGACGACTCCTTGCGGTGGAGGTGCATGGCCGTTGGCCGAAACGGTGAGCGTTCCCGTTCTGCCAAAGGGCTTTGCAACCGCGGTGCTAGATGCTCATATCGAGGTCCGAACCGGGAGAGCTGGATGGTCGACAACAAATCACCAGGGCTTACGCCCATGTCACGGTCACTGTTCATGCTTTCTGGACCAACCACCGAGGTAGGGCGTTTGGAAGCTGCCATCTTCGCATGCAGAGTAGCCTCCTTCCGCAAGCTGTTGGTGGACAGACGCCGCCTCCCAATGGATGGGTTGTGAAGCGCGATACCTTTGGTAATCTCTTCTGGACCCAGGCGGTCTCGTTCCTTGATGAACTTATCTTTAAGACGGTCCAATGCCGCTCCCCGCATCTCATTAGGCAGATCATACGTAGTGAACTTGCTCATCTGCTGCTCAATACCCAATACTTCGCTACTAAGGCCCAGGTACGAATGGGCCGTGGCAAATGTAACTCGTTGCAAGCGCGTAAGGATGACTTGGACGATCTGCGCAGTCGCTCTGGGATAGACTCTGGTCAAACGACGAAACGCGCTGGCCGGAATGATGGCAATTGTCGTATCCACCATGGCCCGCGCCACGATATCGGGATGGACAGACTTGCGGCGTCTCTTGCCCGGAAGCCCGTGAGATTCTAGATTCGGGTAATTAGGGGGCATGGCGTGGCTTTCTCCCAGGTTCAACGGGGGTACTGCCGGTAACACTCCACTGCCGTTCAGGTGAGGCGTGGAATCACTACGACCTCGTGAAATGGGCGAGGAACTATCCATCCCTACTGATTCCCGTGGACTTGCTGGGAATGAATCGTGGCGAGATGCAGATGCACTCGGTCCCAAGCCGGCCGAGGCATTGGAGTCCGAACCGTCCGAAGTACGGAGTTCAATGTCCTCTGTGAACAGCGAGAGGATGGAGAACAAGGACGACATGGATGCACCGTTCTTGACCTCGGTGAGCAACTGATAGCCCTGTTTACCTCCGATGGTGTTCTCCTCGTCGGACGAGTCCCCGTCCATCTGATCCAGTCCGTCCATTTTTTGGTCCCGAATCGACTTGACAAATATCTGGACCAACCCGTCCACCACCAAGCAGAAGCCCTTCTCTTCCTCCAGCATCAGCGTCTCCCCCGCAATGAGTTTGCGCGTCTGCATGGTCCGGGTCAATTCGTGGAATACGGGCCGCTCCAAGTATCCGAAAACTTTGATAGCGCTGAGAAACTCATCGAGATAATTGGCCAGACCGGGTTTGGAGTCGCCTTCATGAACATCTGGGAACAGATCGAGCTGGGGTTCTTTGCGCTGGGGCTCGGGGGGTAGACGACTGTACATGTTCATGAACCGGTACCGGATGAACCAGCTGATGGTCGACACAAAGGCCAACACGATCAACAGACTGCGACATCCATTGCGTCAGTATATCAGCCGCCCAGCGGAAGGAGGGGAGGCTGTAACAGAATGGAGAGCATTGAAAGACTTACAGGGTCGTGAAGTTCATCGTGAAGGTCAAGCTCATAGAAAAGAGCGTGAACAGCCATGAGGGCAAAGTGATAGTCCCAAAAGTAATAATCCAGTAAAGCACACTGGGGACGACCTGGAAAAAAAAGCAGAACAACCACCCAATCCACCCCGCCATGGTGGAAGGCGTTGGAGGCGACGAGAGAGGCGGGGGTGGCAGATGAGAGGCTGCAATGCCGGAACCTCCCGAAAGACTTGCGGTTATGGCGGGAGCTTTGGTTTTGGCAGCGCTAGAGGAGACCCAGGAATATGACGCGGCAGAGTTTGCAGACGACCACGGGGACGAGGTTAAGGAGCAAGGAGAGTGAGAGGAAGAGGGAAGAGCCAACGAGGACGAGAGTAGCGGCAGCTTGGCAGCATCTCCACCGTCGGCCATGGCGTATTATTGTTTTGCCCTTTTTTCTATTTTCCTTTCCCCCAACCGGTTTTTGCCCCCAAGAGTACTTGATCCTCACAAAGGATAATTATTTATTTCCTCCTGCGCCAGTGTGGACCGAGCGACCTGAGCGAGAACCGCAAGCGGAAACTATCAAGCGCAGTTGTGTACCTCCACCACAGCAACACAGTAACACAGAGCACCCCTTCAAGACCTGATGATGCCCTGAATCCTATCACTAGAGCAACATTGCGAACCAAGGTGCGTGCAGAAGCGACGTTGGGCGGTGGGGGGGGGCTCCGCCACAGCAGCCACCAATCTGGAGTCGCAAAGCCAAACGTGTGTATTCAGAAGGGGCGGACGATAAGGAAGAGTAGATCAATGACGAGAGTTTATCAGGCGATAACGATTAGGGTCCGGGGATGACGATGGATGGATGGTGAATGGTGGGTTGTTGCTGTTGTTGGTCGTAGGGCGGATGGGTGAAGGACGAAGGAGAGAAGACGAGGTTGAGAGCTGGACCGGCGTGGAGGCGGACGACAACGTGATTCGCGATGCGCGGTGGGAGGTCAGCTGGAACAGGTCGGAAGTGAATGAATAATGAAGACTCGATGATAGATAGTCTCTACTTGAAAGCTATTCCATGTGTAATCCTGCGATTCGAGAACCGTGGACGGTTTCTATCGGTTACGAGCTTCTGCCACAAGGTACTGATGTAACCGGCAACCATCTAGGGACCTGAACACCACGACCGGAGTGTAGTGCTCGAGATTCTATCGATCATCTTGGTTATTTCACGGCCTGCAGAGCTACATCAGCTCAGATCTCTGGATGTCTCGCATGTATGCCTCAGGCCACTATATTACCTAACAAAGTAATATTCTGCCTGAGGAATAACCCTAACCGCTGACGTCTTCCGCGTATGTCCTGCTTATCGATGGACGTTTCCCCGTAGCAGAGGGAAAAGACCATTTATCGGCGTATTAAGCAGTTCGGCCAGTCATACGTATGGGTGCACTAGTGTCGCCATCCCGCTTATACAGAACGCTCTGTGCAGGGGACTGACGCTGCCTTCAGGGACGAGCGGGGCTTATTCCGCGGGGTGGTTCAAATCGCATAACATCCACGACACTCGTGACAGGAGAGACTATGGCAGCCACATCCGATATACCCTGGTCTCCGTCTACCGTGACGGTAAGGGTCATCAACACGTGAGTTTGGGCTATGAGAAGTGAGCGAGACCATGGAGTAACGGAACACATACCAGCAAAACAACCCTCCGCCTACCATCGGACCTCTTTTTTCAACCAGTCCCACTCGGCCTGGAAACCATCGACTTGCCAATCTACTGCTTCCTGATATCCAACGGGAACCGACATGTACTATTCGACCTGGGCGTTCGTAAAGACTGGGAAAACTACTCTCCTTCCATGGTGTCCCTAATCCAGCGCATTAGCGAAGTCCATAACCCAACAAACATTGCCGATATCCTCGACGCCAACTCCCAGCCAACGGGGATAACAAGCAGAGATATCGAGGCTGTGGTCTGGTCGCATCAGCATTTCGATCACATAGGGGACGTGACAACGTTTCCGCTGTCTACGGAGCTCGTTGTTGGACCGGGGGTTCGGGACCTGTGTGTACCGGGACATCCTACGAAGCCAGATGCGATGATTCTAGAAGCAGATATGGCTGGTCGACGCGTAAGAGAGGCTAGATTTGATCAGGGGTGCTTTCAGATTGGAGGTTTCAAGGCGTACGACTATTTTGGCGATGGGTCGTTCTATCTGCTCGATGCCCCGGGCCATTGCCCTGGGCATTTGTGCGGATTTGCACGCGTCACTAGCTCAGAAGACCCAGCATCTTCCTCGTTCGTATTCATGGGCGCTGATGCATGTCACCATCCCGGGATCCTTCGGCCGACGAAGAATCTTCCCTTACCTCCGAGCTTTCCAGGGCATATCATCCATATGCATGATGAAATCCAACCGAAATCTTCTCAGGAGCCCTTTTTTGCGCTGTCCCAGAAACTTTTCCCGCAATACGACCAGGCCCTTGAGACCGTTCGCAAAATCCAAGATCTCGACGCACTGGAGAACGTCCTTGTGATTTTGACGCACGATGGCTCGTTGCAGAGGCACCTCACATTCTTTCCAGAGTGTATTAATAACTGGTCAGCTAACGGCATGAGGGCTAAAACGAGATGGCTGTTTTGTGATGACTTGGCGAGGGTTGTCGGCAATGGAAAAGGGCGAGAAAACCGCCCCGAGTAACGCGTTTCCGGATGCTTACTTACTCCTGATCAAATGAATCTACAAATTTGGCTGTGTCATCTGAATAGCCTGCTTACCCTGTACAATCTTAGTTGAAGCTGTAATTTTGATTCCGGGGTCCTGACCAAAGACATTGATCAACGAGCCTATAATGATAGAGCTACCATTAGAACACACCCTCTCAATTAGCATAAAGGCAGAAACCATTTCAGTAAAACTCAGCCAGCCCTAAAATTTCCCCAATTTTTCTCCCAATGATGTTCAGGCACAAAGCTAAAGCGGAGGTACAATGAAGATGGTAATTAGAGCTAGGTTTAAGTATAGAGCTACTAGCCCTACGTAGAATGTCTCAACGCCTATTCTGGGTGTAAGGCTTCATCGAGCACAACTGCGTATTCGGTGATTTACCAACACTTCCAAAAGCCAGACCGTTTTCCAACGCACTTACCGATTGAGATTGAGAACTGGAGGAACCCCGGAATCCATGTCATTGGGCATGCCTGAACCCTCAAAGGCTCATTAGCAACAAACTCAAGACCCTCTTCCTTTTTTGGTGCTTTTTAAATCCACAACATATACCATACCGCAATCTAGCAGCACGGGCTCTCAAAAGAAGATCCATATGTTTTTTGCTCTCCATCCGTGAGACTGGTTGTCTTTCCAATGGTCCGAAGAAGGCTCTATCATTAATATATGAAGCAGCTGCAGCCTCGAAAAACCGGGGGAAAGTCCGCATAACCCCAATCAATTAAGCATATCTGGTTGTCTTCCATGGGCTCAATGTTCCGGGGGCGATGAGTTTAAGGCGCTTGTTTAGCCGACGGTTCATGTCCTCACCCTTGTCCCGTTATCCCTCCACAAGGACCCTTGAAGCATCCCAATATCGCGTTCCGTCTTCTGGCCTACTCTCACAGATATATCAGCCAACTTTGGGGCAAGATATAAACGAGCCAGTCCATGATGCAAGGCAGAGAAGCGCAAGAGATTGGTCAAGATTACTGTTGGTATTCCTCAGGTTTAACAGGCAGTCAAGTTGTTCTGTTAGGTGCTCAGAGAACTTCACTTCAGCCAGTTGTCAAGGGTTCTAAGGCCGCCACAAAAAGAGCTTGAGATCGTGTGGGACTGTATGAAGGATGCAGAATCCAGGCGACAAAAAGAAGTAAATACACGCGTAACTGCAGCTCGGAAGATCTTCAGACATTGATATCTCGGAGGTAAATATAGTCTGTCGGTCTCCAGCGGTAGCTCTCAACTCTGCTTTATAGACCAAACAGCCTGTGTATTGCCATCTCACTTCTCATAACATCTTCTAGCGGTCATCTGTATGCACTGAATCTGAGTCTTGATTCTGAATGGACAGAAATTAAGGGAATAGATTGTAGTAGGGTATGCGCCTGGGCGTAACACTATATGCGGTCTGCCGCGTGCGATGGTATGTACCATGAAGAACCCCCGGAAATTTACCAACATAGCGAGACACAAGCCGTAATGTCCATTCTTGTTAATGTCCAACTTTTACTTAAATACTCCGTATTTTTTACTCTGCCATTCGCCCCATCTGTCTTAAATGAGTCCTCCCATGCCTGCGCTCTCCGCCAAGGCTCTCCGAAGATTAGACCAACAACAACGCCTCCGTTAGCCTGATTCCTGCTCCCTGCTTCATCTCTGCTTCCACACGCTCTTTTTTTTTTCGTCTTCCATCTTGTTTTTCATTCCACTTGTCTCTCTTTTAATTCTCTGCCTGTGGCCTTGGTCCACGGGCCAAAGACGGTCATGTTTCAGGTACGTGGGTGATTGCGGCCAGCTTGGCCTATTCCCTCTCGTGCCTCGCCCTCGTGGCTAACCGCATCCCTCGCTGGGACTGTAATTCTAGCGCCTTCGCGATGCGATAGACTCGCGAATCACAGAGGAACAAGCCCGCCAAAAATCCTCCCAGGATGCTCTTTCCCGCTCGAATTCTGCCCGTCGCCCCCCTGGCCACAACGGTTCCCCGAGCAGACGACCTGCACGACCACGACGAAACAGCGCGACCCCTATTCGAGGGCCTGATCCCAGAGAGTTTGAGGCGGAGTTTGCACTGGGAGATGAGGATGGTCCTATCCGGGCGGGGACACCCCAGCCCGTTGAGTCGACAGGGGGCCCTGAAGACGGCGCCGCTGCGGAAGGAGGAAATGCGAGCGCGCCTGCTGTAGAGGTGACCGGAAAGGAAGAAACTCCAGCTGCTCACCCGGCGAACCAGCTGCCGTCAGAGATGCCCCCAGAGATCAGGGCAAAGCTGCGGAGGTTGGATAAGATGGAAACTCGATATCACGGTACGGATGAAGGAAAATCAGATGGAGGCAGTGATTGTGAATTGATGCTAACCATACTGTTGTCTCCGGGACAGATCTCCTCAAAGCTTATCGAGCGGCACATTCTCGAGTCCTGTCGATTGAACCGTTCGAAGCCGCTTTGCGCGAGAACACCCCCTTGACGTCCATCAGTGAACCGAAGGCCCTGACGGAGTATTTGAATCAAATCTCCCTGAAAGGTGATATGGTTACGGAGGAATTGAAGCGAGTTACGACTGAACGAGACGACCATAAAAAGAAATTGGAGGAGGCACAGAAGTCTACAAAGGCGGCGTGGGATGAAGTTACGAATCTGAAGAAAGAGAGCGAGAAGGCTCCTTCGAAGACCGATGAATCTACGAATGAGAACGGCGCGAAATCCTCTCCGCAAGAAGACACCGAAGAATTCTTTTCTTTCGACAACGAGATTCCACGACTCGAGTCCGACTTAAGGGAACGACAGGAGGAGGTCGAGACGCTCAAATCGCGGACAGAGTCTCTTGAGCGCGACCTCTCAGTTGCGCGTGAGTCTACCGAAGGCATGGTGAAGAGCCTGGAGTCCGCGACTCGCGAGTTGGGAGGGTTGCGCGAGACCAGGGACAAACAGAACACTGAGCTCAAGGACCTTAAGTCGACCAAGAAAAAGGAGATCGACGAGCTGAAGTCCAAGATTGCCACGTCAGAGACCGCGGTGGAAACAGCTAACGCTGAAGTTGAGAATCTCAGGAAAGACCTGTCGCAGAAGACGGACGAAATCGAGAAGCTCCGGGAACAAGCCTCGCAATCTGATGGCAACAATAAGGTGTCGGAGGACCTCAACTCGAAATTGAGCAAGGCGAACGCGGATAAAGAAGACCACGAAAAAAGATTGGCCGTTTTGCAAGGTTTGGTGGACAAGCTCCAGTCTCAGCTGAAGGAGATGGGCCAGAAGACGGAGGACCTTGGCAATTTGAAGAATGTTGTTGGCTTCCTTGATGGCAATCTGACAGATAACGCACAATGGCAGGCAACCAAGGACAAGATCGCGAAGGGAACGGAGGCTGATTTTGAGGACTTGCGGAAGAGCCTGGTACCTTCGAAGGAGTCTGAAGCGGCACAAGATGGTCTGGAGCAAAAGACTCAACCTGAAGCCTCTGCCCCTGCTCCTGCCACAGCAGCCTCAAAGAAGAAGAACAATAAAAAGAAGAAGAAGGGTGGAAAAGCTGCAGAGGAGCCTCCCAAATCCCCTGCTGCTGCTGCCGCCGCGGCGCCTGGAACTAGCCAGCCATCGAAGCTCGAAGCCGGTGCGACCTCCCCGCAGCTCAGCGAGCTGGAGGCGAAGATTGGATCACTCACGCAGGAACTGGGAGCGAAGGAAGCGGCTATTGACCGTCTCAGTGCCAAACTGAAAGGCGAGGAGGACCTGAAGGAAGAGATCGAGTCGCTACGCGATGATCTCTCCAATATCGGCCAAGACTTTGTTGAAGCGAAGGACAGGATCAACGAGCTTTCCGCGGAGAAAACGGCATTGGAGGGAACCATCACCAAACTGGAGAAGGAGATCTCTGATGCGCGAACCAACAATGCGTCCCAGTCGGCAGACACAGAGAGGGCCCATAGTGACCTGCGAGACCAATTCGAGAACTTGAAGTCTAAGGCCGCAACGCTTGAAACGGACCTCTCCGCTGCACAGCAGCTGGCTGCCACCCGGTTCAAGGACCTGACAGATTTACGCGAATCTCTCCAGAAAGTCCAACCCGAACTGCGGAACCTGCGAGCCGAATCCGCTGAACTCAAATCTACCCAGGAGACACTCACGCGCAGGAACTCCGACCTTAAAACCCTGGAGGGTAAATATGATGACTTACGCGTGGAGGTGAAATCTCTCAAGTCGACGATATCCGAGCGTGACGCAGAAGTGAGGACGTTGAACCAAAAAATTAGGCAAGAAACGGACAGCCGCTTGAAGGCCGAAGAGGGGTTGTCGGTTGCCCAGTCTGACCTGCGGTATTCCGAGAGCAAGAAACAAGAGGCTTTTGAGGCAAGAGAGAGAACCGCAGCGGAGCTCTCGAAAGCTCAGGACCAACTTAAGACCGCACGAACCAAATTACGCGATGCTGAAGGCCAATCTTCCCAGATCACCAGGGAGCTCAATGCCATGAAGGAAGACATCCAACTGAAGACAGCGCAGCATGCCAGCGCCCAGAGCTTGATGAACAGCATGCGTGACCAGGGTGTGGAAATGGGCATGCAGATGAAGGAGGCACGAGAGCGTTGCGAGAGCTTGGAGGAAGAATTAGCAGATGCCCATCGCCTTCTGAGTGAACGTACACGCGAAGGAGAGACGATGCGTCGCTTGCTGAACGACATTGACAGCCGCGCTGATGCCAAGGTGCGTGATTTCAAGGAACGGATGGAAGCAGCCATTGAAGAGCGAGACCGTGCCGAGGACGATGCCAGTACGCAGGGTCGGCGTCGTGCCCGAGAGCTTGAAGATCTCAAGAATAAGATCCGCGAAGCTGAAAAGGCTCTACGTACTGCGGAAGAAGACAAGGAGGAACTGGAGCAATCGCAGAAGGACTGGAGACGTCGTCGCGACGAGCTGGAAGGCCAGTGGGAGCGGTCAACCGAAGAAGTAAGTGAGATTCGCCAGGCCATGGCACGGCTCCGAGATTCCCTGGACGAAAGCGAGCAACAGGTCCGCGCACTTGAAAAGGAAAAAGCCGAACTCCGTCGATCAGTCGAGGAGACGAACAACCGGCTAGAAAAGCTCCGCAAATCCAACCGGGCCCTAACAGACGAGGCGCGTTTGGGACAGAGACCCCAGTCATCCGCGTCTTCTATAGATTCTGGGTCGAGGAGACCGTCTGCAACTCCTATGTCGTCCACGGACCGTAGTCCGTCGTCGATCCGGAGAAGCGAAACGCCCACCGGTCCTGGAGGGCCGAGTATCGACTATATCTACTTGAAGAACGTGCTTCTGCAATTCTTGGAGCAACGGGACAAAAATTACCAGAAACAGCTCATTCCTGTTCTTGGGATGCTGCTTCATTTTGATCGGTGAGTAGTCTTCAGTTAACCCTACGTTGGCCCTTGTATGTATACTGATCGGGTTTCTAGAACGGATGAGCAGAGGTGGATGGCCGCAGTCGCGTCGAAATAAGCTTGGCCTGGGTCGTGGCCTCGCCTGTAACCTGTCGAGTATATACCTATCTTATAAGTGTTAATCTGATGTACGCAACATAGCATCTGGCTATGTTCCCTTCACTTCCAGACTTAGATCCATGTAACGCATCCTGCCGACCAGATCGGGACTAGTGGTAGATCTGGCTCTATTAGGTTTAGCGTCAGGGCTCAGCCCGTGCCAAGCTTTACTCCTGGTGACGTCGTCATCGCCAGGCGCTTGGGCCAAATCAAGCTTCACGTCGTCTCAGCTCCTGCTGCCCCCTCCCCTTCTCTTGGTTTGAACCCAGGCATTGCCTTGTATCCGATTAATATATCATTATCTTTAACACGACGGACGTCGTGTTACTTTTTTCAAATGGCGTCCGCTTCGAGCGAGCACGCTCTGCATAATAATAACGATGTTGACTACGTCATTCGCTATCGATTTGGGGGTCAAGGTACGAGATTTGAAGACAGATTGCTTAAAGGGGTATGCCGAACTAACAATGGCAGATGGCTCCCAGGCAGCACAGAAGCTGGAATTGCTGCTTCGTACGCTGTCCGAGGTAGGATTACAGACCGAAGTACGACAAGGAGACGAGTCGACTCTGCTGGTGTTTGCTCGCGCGACGAAGAAGAGCGTGCAGCGGGCGGTTTATCAATCTCGGTAGGAGACACCTCTCAGTGCCTTTTGTGCGCCCTTTGTAGAAGTTTATTTGTTAACGTGTACATGCAGTGTCCGTGACTGGCTCTATGGCGTCAGTAACACCGAACCCGAATCAGCGAACTCGGCAGAACCTCAGACCGAGGCTGAACGTTTACGAGTGATATACAGTATGATCACGGTCCCCAAAGAAGAAGGTGGTGCGAATATTACGCCCAATCATGGGGAGTGGAAGAACGTGGATGCCATTTTCTCGCTGCATGACGAGGAGACGAACAATCGGTGTTTGAGGGAATGGAGTCAGAAGACATTTCTGTCTACCGAGGATCTGGATCAAATACGGGGACGATTTGGTGAAAGCGTATGTGGAATCTTACCGCGGGCACGTACAACTATAACCATGCTGACCGCTGACCGATATAACAGGTGGCTTTCTATTTCGCCTTCCTACAATCGTATTTCAGGTTCTTGGTCTTCCCTGCTCTGTTCGGCTTCTCGTGTTGGTTGATCCTCGGGTCATTCTCTATAATCTATACTTTCGTCAACTCCCTCTGGTGTATCGTTTTCGTGGAATACTGGAAGCGTCAAGAGGTCGATCTTAGTTGCCGGTGGCAGACGAAAGGAGTCTCGATGGTGAGAACCAAGAGGCGCGAGTTTGTCTCAGAAGCCGAAGTGCGCGATGAGGGCACTGGCGAAGTTCGAGGAGTCTTCCCGGCGCAGAAGCGCATGTTCCGCCAGCTTCTCCAGATTCCCTTTGCACTGCTGTCTGTGGTTGGCTTGGGGGTGATTATTGCTACGTGCTTTGCGATTGAGATTTTCATCTCAGAGGTATACAATGGGCCGTTGAAAACTTATCTGGTAGGTTTCCATCTGCGCGTTTTACAAAGGCAAAAAGCTAATGATCAGGTCTTTATTCCCACAATTCTTTTATCTGCGCTTGTTCCGACCATGAGCGTTGTCTTGATGTCCGTCGCTACCAAGCTTAATGATTACGAGAACTACGAGACCCATGAAGCATACGACATTGCGATGACGCGAAAAGTCTTTGTGATCAATTTCATCACCTCGTACCTTCCTGTCTTCTTGACTGCTTTTGTCTACGTGCCGTTTGCTAGTCTCATCGTGCCTTATCTGGATGTCTTCCAGGTTACCGTGCGGCCATTCGTGTCCAAGGAGCATGCAACAACTCGAACACACTTCAGCATTGATCCGGATCGTCTGCGCAAACAAGTGATTTACTTCACCGTCACTGCCCAGATCGTCGGCTTTGCTATGGAGACGATCGTACCGTTTCTGAAGCAGAACCTCTTGCGCAAGTACAAGGAATACAACCGGAAGAAGAATGGCAAAGCCGAGAATGAAGGCAACAAGAACGGCGCCAGTGGTTCGGAAAGCGAGGAAGATTCGTCCGTGTCTTTTGACGATCCGCCGGAAGAAGCCAAGTTCTTGAAACGCGCCCGCAACGAAGCCGAGCTATCCCACTACGATGTCACGGACGACCTGCGCGAGATGTGCATCCAGTTCGGTTATCTGGCTCTCTTCTCACCTGTCTGGCCGCTGGTCCCCGTTTCCTTCCTGGTCAACAACTGGGTTGAGCTCCGTTCGGATTTCTTCAAGATCTGCGTGGAATGTCGTCGGCCACTAGCTTTGCGAGCTGATACTATCGGACCATGGCTCGAAAACCTCGGTTTCTTATCTTGGGTGGGCAGCGTCACCAGCGCGGCTCTGATCTACATGTTCAGCAACGGCCAAGCGGGCCCCAACGGTGAACCCACCGCGATCAAGGGGTGGGCTCTATTACTCAGCATATTCTTCTCTGAGCATCTCTACCTCATCATCCGGTACGTTGTACGGGCTGCTATGGCCAAATTGGAGCCACCCACGCCCGCCAGGAGCGCACGAACCACTACCTCATGCGCAAGCGCTACCTGGACTCCACGCTACGCGGGGACGTGGGGCCCGACGAGCCAGCCGGCGCAGATAAGGGTCAGATTGGCCGGGGGTCGGACGTGTCACAGATCAGTGTCAAAAGTCTCGAGGATGATGCTCGGGCGTCGAGCGCGCATACGACGGACATGGCGGAGCGGTTCTGGATGCGACAGAGGGGATGGCACGAGTCAGCCAAGGTCGGAGAGAGTATTATCCAGGCGCAAGCTGCTCTTGAGAACAAGAAGCAACAATAGTGTTACTGTTCTTCAGAGAGAATGCGTGTGATTAAACATGTATACGGATATAAGGGATAACGGAGTAGCACTTGTTGTTACGGAGTACCTAATGCGGTAAGGTCGCATTCGGGGTTAAGTCCGACTTCCGAATCCGATGCTACTTTGCACTGAGTGTAAGGGGCTATTAGCCCTGGACGGTATTGCATGGCTATCGGGTATTATTATTTTACAGAGTTGGCTATTGAGTATATCGGCCTGTTATTGTTACCAGGAGTTATTAATAAAGGAAATGTCGGTTTTCACATATCTGGGGTTCGCGAATGCATAAAATAGATGACTAATTATACGCACGTGATTTATGACACCATGCACGTGTCACCGCCCCAGCCGGCTCGCTTGCCACTTTTTCTCAGTCATATTTTAACTAATCCTCTCTCCCTCCCATCTTACTCACTCTCCGACTTACTCACCACCTCCAGACTGCTTACGAGAGCATCCTCTGGACGCATAGAACGGCCTCATCTAGTCTCTGCTTACCTCATCGTATTGTCTCTTTCTCTGGATTGTTACTCTCGCGTTGTCTTTAGCGACTGAGCAGGACTCCATTCTACTATTGAATTGACCGTGTCGGGCGCGTCTGCCTCTGTCTGTGCCTCTTGCCTCCCAGTTCTGCCCCGGCGTCATAAACACCTTGAGCATTGCGCTCTCTACTACTACAGCTACTCCATGCAACCCGCATTAGCCCCTGCGCCGCATCCCAGTATGCAAACCTCTGCTCAGGTAAGCAGCCCTGTTTGTAATCATCTTCTTTTTGACCTCCTCGTCGACTTTGTATTGTTCATTCTATCGGCAACGCCTGGGCAACGCCTGGCTCGTCGCGCGCCTTCCCGTGGTGAGCCCCCCCCGGTCGAGTCCGACTCGGGGGTCCCGCGCGTTGTCGCGACGGCCTGGAGGCGCTTCATGTTCGTCGCGAGGAGGGCTCCTATCTCTCTGCTGTGTCGCGAATAAGCTACGTTCCTGTCGGTGCTGATGCTGATGTGATTGTCGCTGCAGGACCATGCGGACCAGGGTAAGTCATATATAAATATACCCCGTCGCGACGGCTCATATACGCGCCACTTGCCGGATACACCCCATAATCAATTGCCAGGTGCTCACTGCTGACCGTGCGCAGTGCTCCATGACCAGCTCCTCGCTGCTCAGCAGCACCTGTCCCATCCCCAGCCGGCTCGCCCGCAGCCTCCGGCAGCGCAACCGCCACACATGCAACCTAACACGACAAGTCCGCGCGACCAGAACAATATCGATCCCGCGATCGCGGGAGCTTCCATGATGAGCGCTCAGGCGGCGTCGCCTCCCGGAGATACATCCGGTCCCGAGTCTCCCAAGTCGTTTAGCAAGCGGCCCTTGTCGACGTCGAAACGAGCTGCTCAGAACCGGGCTGCGCAGGTATGTGGAAGAGTCCCATGGATGTTTGCTTGGCCGTTTTGCTAATTCGTGCAGAGAGCGTTTCGGCAACGGAAAGAAACATATATACGGAAATTGGAGGATCAAGTCAAGGACTTTGAGAACATGACGGAGGGATACAAGGTCTTGCAATCGGAAAACTATCAGCTTCGAGAGTACATTATCAATCTCCAATCCCGATTACTGGACACCCAGGGTGAAGTCCCCGAGGTTCCCGGAAACATCGACCTGAGCCAGCCGCGGACAGAAATGTCGGTTCCTGGTGGCGTCAGCAACGCGAACTCCTCGGCCGCACACGCACCTCCATCTGGCTCACAGCAGCCCCAGGGCCCGCAGAATACTGCGGGCACTTCGAACGATGACATGAACTCACTCAACCGGATAGCAGTGGCCGGCCTGGGGATGCGCAAACATCCTAACGACGAGGCGAACTACATGGCCAGCAACAACTTCCAGGGCAAGCGCATGCGTAATGACGATAACCAGCCGGATGGTTCGGATGTCACCAAGACAGAACCTACGCATGGACTACCGGTCGTCTCATAATGTGCCTTTGGTGGTGTTTCTTTTACCATGCTCCTTGGCCTTGTGTTCTCTCTTGTCCCTCGGGTGCACAGCGTGGTTCTCCGGGCCTTTGATTGCTTTCTGATTTTCGTCCCCATTTCAGTTCCGGTGCGGGTGGTGTTTTGCGCGTTTGTTCTGCTGGATTTGTTCTCATACCTGCCTCATCTGAGGCCTGTCTGTCTGTCTACCTTTCAAGGAAAGGGAGTCGTAATGATTTCCGATATTATTGTTTTTTCCGAAGCATTGACAGCAATATGCTTAGTTTAGTTCTGATTCCTTGCTTTCGTTTCTTATCTTTATCCTAGGTGGTTCATTGATTTCGTATATTCTGTCTCAATCTATATATCCAACACCCTTTAATTGTTCTATTCTCTATTGATCCCTGTACTGCTGACAGAGTAGGCTTTGTCTGCTGCATGAAGAACCCCTAATCATGACCCTGGCACTGAGTCGGCCTCCATGCTGCAAATTATAGAGCTGATTGATAAACCCCACCATCCAATGTTTACTTAAGCCCCCCACCCTTGAAGCTGACCTGAAAAACTTCCCCTTATCCTCCATGTTACTCAGTCACTCAAGGATAAGGTTAGCCTATCCTTTGTTTTGGCGTCATCTTGGAATCACGCTAGCCCGAACCTTTTTTTCTACCAGCAAGATGGCCCCCGTTGCTGACCCCAGTGGTGGTGCCCGGGCCGGCGGCGGTGCCGAGAAAGAGTCCGCTATCTTTCGGTCTCGGAACTACCAGCTGGAAATGTTGGAGGCTAGTATGAAGGAAAATATCATTATTGCGGTAGGCACCCCTTTATCGATATCCGGAAGAGAAATGACGGTGCTGATTGTGTTGTAGATGGATACGGGGAGCGGGAAGACTCACGTGTACGTGCAGAGCCGGATATCTATCAATCGATAGAGCCCTACTGTACTTGGTATACGAAACACGGTTTCTAATTCAACAACACCTCTATTCAATGTAGGGCAATCCTTCGGATCCTGGCCCAGCTTGAGAATAACCGCCCGGGAAAGGTACTCCCATACACACCGACCCGGTGTAAGTCCCATGTGCTGATATCCACCAGCTCATCTGGTTTCTAGCCCCCACCGTTGCCCTGTGCATCCAGCAGCACGGGGTAATTTCTTCCCAGATTCCAGCTGCCAGGTCTCGCGTGTTGACGGGGCTCGACAAACTTGATCTCTGGACGGAACAAGCTATTTGGGATGCTGTGTTGCAGGATGTCCAGATTGTTGTGTCGACGTACCAGGTGCTAGCAGACGCATTAACGCATGGGTTTGTGCGGATTGAGAGCTTAGCGTTGCTTATTTTTGATGAAGGTGTGTCTTTCCTTTTTTTTTTTTTGCTAGTGGGCTACTGGGGAGACGTTGTTGACTGGATTAGCTCATCATTGTATGCGTGGGCATGCGGCGAATAAAATCATGCAAGATTTCTATCACCCGACTCAAATGGCACATGGATCCGATGCGACCCCGTTGATTATGGGTCTGACGGCTAGTCCTGTGGTGAGGTCGGACCAGCAAGAATTGCAGTGAGTCGCTACCTTCTCTATCGGCCTACGTTGCGTCCTGACACTACTAGGTTGATTGAGTCCAATCTTCATTCTGTGTGCAGAACGCCTCGTCTACATCGCAGTGAGCTCCTCAAGTTCACCCAACGCCCCTTCCTGCACCGTGTCTGGTACGCCCCATCCGATGTACTTGTGTTGGCCAGTCGGAGTCAGATACTCGGCTCGCTCATGGAGCTGGAGCAGGGTATGGATCTAGAAGATGACCCTTGCATCAAGCGTCTAAGACGCAGTCCTTGTGAAGGTATGGAACTGCAGAAACTACTACTCACTGGGAAAACATATTGCAGGCGACAAGTCACCAGGTTCGTGAAACGGAGTGTCCACATTCTTGAGGAGTTGGGTGGATGGGCTGCAGATTACTTCATTCATGCGTCTATCCAGCGGCTGAAAGCTGCGTACCGAGATGCTGATCCATCCTGCGATTGGGATGACGAGGAAAGGATCTATTTAGTTGAGCTTTTATCGCAGATACCAACACCGACTCTAGAGTGCAATTTTACGGATCCGGCTGATATGCCCATCGCCCCGAAGCTCGAGTCCCTAATTGCCTTTCTGGGACATAACTATAACAACGAACTGTCGGGCTTGGTCTTCGTTAAACAACGCGCCACGGTAGCCGTAATGACCAAGGTTCTATCAGTCCACCCATCGACCAGAGATCGCTTCCGATGCGGTGCGTACGTTGGCTGGGCCAGCAGCGGCAACGGGAAGGATATTGTCGGCGAGCTTCTCAGCATGCCCATGCAGGAGCACACTCTCGATGACTTCCGAAATGGGAACAAGAACCTCGTCATAGGAACTGATGTCCTGGAGGAAGGCATCGATATAAGGGCCTGCAATTTGGTGGTTTGTTATGATAAACCGGCCAATCTGAAATCATATATCCAACGGCGTGGCCGCTCACGGCAGAGGCAATCGACGTATATGATTATGTTTGCGACAAACGACGACTCGCCTGACCTGCAAAAATGGAAACATTTGGAACGGACTATGATAGAAGCGTATCAGGATGACCAACGCAAGGTGCAGGAGCTGTGCGCTTTGGAGGACGAGGAAGAGAAGGTAGCAGGAAGATTCGAGATAGCCTCTACCCGGTACGTGGTGTGATCATCCACGGATTGCTGGCTCACTGCCTTGCTGACATTGTATAGTGCCCTTCTAACTCCGGATACAGCAAAAGCACATCTATACCATTTTTGCTCCATCCTCCCAAGACAAGAACACGTAGACAACCGTCCAATGTTCTCATTTGATACCGACGACGCAGGGCTTGTCCGTGGAACTGTTACCTTACCGACCTGCGTGCACCCCACGGTCCGCCGAGCCGAAGGCAAGCGCTGGTGGCGCTCTGAACGCGCCGCGATGAAAGAAGCTGCTTTCGAAGCATACAAAGCCCTCTACGAGTTCGGCCTGCTCAATGATAACCTCCTCCCATTAACGAAGAAGCCAGAGCTCGGGGCTGGTGCTGATGATAAAGTCCGGAATCTGCCGTCCACCGTTGATGTATCCGAGCAATATGACCCCTGGATTGATTGGGCACATTCCTGGTCCTCGCCGAATATCCATCAAAGCCGTATTGTGGTGTCTCTGAATGGGAGTCTAGTTCCTGAGCTAGAGATGGATTTGACAGGGCCTACGTACTTTCCTCCGCTTGAGCCGATGACGTTATTCTGGGATAGGGAGAGCACGTTCGCTTTGTCGTTTGAAAAGGCCAGACCGGCACCGTTGGTGACGAGGGAATATGTCGAACATATGAGGGCCATAACAGCGGTATATATTTATGCCGCACGACGGAGGAATCTAGACAAGTCGAATGATTTCTTGGCTCTCTTTACGCCGGAATTGGAGCATGCGGAAATGAACCATTGGCTTCAGGAGTACGTCGGTGATCATTCGGCGTTAGACGTGTATTCTCGTGGAAGCGATGGAATCACTCCTGTGGCCACGGGTATCGTCCGAGATCGGTCACGATATGACGAGCCACTTCTGTTCAAACGGTGGCTGGTCCCTGATCCCCAACAGGTCTCATCGATAGTGGAAATGGAGTGTGATAAGTTCCCACGACGCAGAAATTTCCTGCTTCGACAGACCCTTGCCAATACTCAGGTTCCTGATGTTGACGAGGGATCCCCGGACACCCCGTCCAAAGTCCGAGTTGTGGCGGCAGATAACTGCACAGTTGATAAGCTCCCATTCGAGAAGGCTATATTTGGCCTGTTCATTTCTGTCATTGTGGACCGATTGGAGTCTGCCTTACTCGCTACCAAACTGCGCGATACGACCCTCCGAGATGTGGGATTTCAGAGTACTCAGCACATCATCACGGCCGTCACTGCGCCAACTGCCCAGGGTCTAACGGACTATCAACGATACGAGTTTCTGGGTGACTCCATCCTCAAGTTCACCATCTCGTGCCAGCTTTATGCGCAGTACCCGAACTGGCACGAAGGCTATCTCTCCGCTAGCCGCGATGCTATCGTCCAGAATAACCGTCTAGCCCGGGCTGCGCTGGACAACGGGCTGGATGCATTTATCATTTCCAAGATGTTTATACCCCGTAAATGGACGGCACCCACAATCTCAGAGAGATTGCAACATGTCCCCGGCCAGCGTTCGATGTCTACCAAAGTGCTGGCTGATATCGTCGAGGCGTTGATCGGAGCAGCTTACCTGGAGGGTGGCCAGATGATGGCCCAGAAATGTATGCATCGATTAATCCCAGAAATCAGTCCGAAGGGATTCGACATCTCCCATATTGACACCACCACAAACGGGCAGAAAGTGCCCAGTGGCATGCATTACGATATCAATAAACGATTAGCCCCTCTGCTTGGATATTCGTTCCGCGACGAGTCGCTGCTCGTCGAAGCCCTAACCCACCCCTCATGCGAATACGACGCCCGCACGCAATCCTACCAACGCCTAGAATTCCTCGGTGATGCCGTCCTGGATATGGTCATTGTCAAGGCCATCTGGAAGACCAACCCGCATATCCAACCAGGGGATATGACACTAATCAAACATGCTCTCGTCAACGCGAACCTGCTTGCGTTCTTCTGTATGGAATTTGCAGCCCAAGAAGAAACCACGGATGTCGAACAATCCCCCGACACCAGTGGTAACGACACTCAATTCACCATCCAAAGACACTTCCGCCAAATTTCCCTCTGGTGCTTCATGCGCTGCCAAGGCGCACCAATAACCCACAGCCGCGGCCGCACCACAACCCGCCACAGCACCCTCCGCACCTCCATCCTTTCTGCCCTACGCAACTCACCCCATTACCCCTGGCAATTACTCGCCCAGCTCAGAGCAGATAAATTCTTCTCGGATATGGTCGAGAGCGTGTTAGGTGCCATCTTTGTCGACAGCGGGGGGAACCTAGATGTTTGTGCGGACTTTGTAGGTCGGACGGGATTGTTGGAGTATCTGCAGCGTGTCTTGCGGGATGGGGTGGATGTTGCGCACCCTAAGGGCGTTGCGCAGAAGCTTGCGGGCAGTGTGTCATTGAGGTTTGACGTTAGGCGTGTACAGGGTGATCCTCCCGTCAATGGTGCTGGTTCCAGTGCAGGTGCTTCTGGGTATGACGAGGCGAGTTATTCGTGTGCGGTTGTACTAGGCGGCCAACTAGTATTCAAGATCGAGGGATGTTCAACTGGGGAGATTGCCGAGGTGACCGCGGCATATAGGGCTATCGAGCTATTATCAAACACGCGTGGTGAGATCATAGCGGTCTCTGAGTGAGTATTTTGGACGTCCTCTTGTGTGTTGGATTGTGTTGGATTATGTTGGATTGGACCAGACGATATTACGACTGGATATGAGTGATGATTGATGACATTTGTTAGAGATTTTATGCATGCATTCATCTTCAAATTGTTCTTGGAAATTGTATGTTTGGATACCAAACAATCAATGCTACAAATTCTTCCGTGAACTGAACAATATCTGAAGAATGAACCATAGAATTGCGAAAGCAAAAGATTGATAAGATAAGCCCCAAGAAAGGAAACAACAACCACAAACACCGAAAGCCATTTATGCTCAAATTTATGCGCATTTATTCCTTTCAATTTTCCCCCTTGGATCGCTCACGGCTTCCGGCCTTGCTTGACATTGGTTCCTCCTCTTTCACAGGCTCCTCCTCAGGGGTATCCCCATCAACACTTCCGTCATCGCTGGCGGCAACCATAACCGGTTCGTCGGTGGGATCACCAGAAGACAGGGTATCTGCATCAGTCTTGGAGACGGGTTCCCATAGCCCATCTGCGTTCACAGAAGCAGGTCGTGGTTGAGACTGAGACTGGCCCCGGATACCCGCAAGTACCTTAGTTGCCTCACTCTCCTCGCCATTCCAGGTCCCGCAACTCCCGCACCGCCAGCGGCCTAATTCCTCTGGTGTTTTGATTCCTGGCGGTGCTTGACCATTGACAAGCCGACAGGCACTGCAGATCAGTGCCAAGCGGTTTTTCAGCTGCGTTTCGTCTTCGCCCAACAGGACATCGAGGAGGCGGTCGTACCAATGGGACGGCTCGATATACTGAGATGATGCGGGAAAGGCATTTGGCGCAAAGCCAGGTTCATTCACCGGTTGCTTTGGAGTATTCTGTGGTTGCGGAAAGTCCGAAGGAGGGTTCTGCATTCCATAAGGAGGTGGGGGGAAGTTCTGCGGGGACGAAGGAGCTGACGGTGGTGCAGGTGTGGCCGGTGAATCGGGGAAGGGTCCTCGCCGGATATTCGCCGTTGGCGGCGGTGCGAGGCCTGTCCGTGGTACCGGTGGTTGAGGTGTAGACGGTTTGGGTTTAGGTTCTGATTTGCGTTGCTTCTCGTCGACTTTGGGGGATGGCTTGGGGGATTCGCCACCATATTTCTCGAGTAATTGCTGGGTCGAGTTATATTTTGTAGCTGCCTTGAGCTTCTCAATGGTCTCGTCCCGCTGCTTCTCCAAGTCGTTAAGATGGTGAGTACTGCTGGCGATGCGATAATCGAAGAACTGGCTAGCTCCCGTCCTCACGATGTAGATGCTGGATATTTCAGTTAGCCTTCCCATCCCCAGCTTCAAAACCAACGGATATCAGATCATACAGCACCGGCCCTCCAACAACGGCCGCATATTCAATCACCCCCCAATTCCGCCACCCAAGAACGAGCGCTAGGATAATCGAGTATAACAGGTAGGCAAAGGTGGTATATAATGTCCAGAGAGCTTTAAACCGACGAGCATGCTGGCGTTGAGCGTCTAACCGCGTATTCGACTGGGCTATCTTAGCCGACAGAGTGGATAAGGTCTTTTCGAAGTATGCCGGGGAGTTGTCCTCGCCCTGTTGATTACATTCTTTGAGTTAGCTCCTATACACCACAACTCGGTCACCGTTTGTACTAGGGGAGCACGCACCTTCCAAGGCCAAAGGGACACCATGACCGACGTGAGTATTCAAATGAAGACTCTTACCCCAAAGGCATGTCTTGTAACAAGAAGAGGAGATATCGTGGCCTAGAATGAAGCTCGTGGAGAGCGTCTGGTGAGCTGAAGTCCGTCCATCGCCCAACGTCACGCGGCGGAGAGCAAAGACACGTGCCGCCTTCCTGTTCGGGTTAGACCAGCGTCTGCTCACGTCTTCTTCTACTCGGGCCGTGACAAGGAGACCATGGCGAATATCGCGATAACAGATTGGCTAGAGATGACGCTCTCGACCGGTCTGTGTCATATCTGTTGACATCTCTGGCACTGAGGTCAACGCGTGGACTGCGGTAATTGACCTCTTTGTCCTCTCGACCCGAAATAAACCATCATGATTCAAGGCCTTCGAGCAGCAACACATCAATTCGGGTTGACCGTACTGAACTATATTTGCTCCTCTGTACCCAGAAACCTGAGGCCATCACTGATCTTATGCTGAAATGACAGCTACCGCCTCTTAATGTCAGTCCGTTGCCGCAGACAAAGCCGGATGGGTGAACCGCCACAGGACCCAAACTTAGTTCCGGAAAAGGGCATTTCTACATCAATAACTTTGGCTTTCTTTGTCTGGGTTCTTTGTTCGGCTCGGGGTCATGACGGCTGGAGGTTCGGGGACTCCTACCGGGGACTCCTATCTGGGGTAATCGTTAACCCTGGGTCGAATGCCTCCCCGCCTTGGGATGTCATCTTGCTTGGTTTTCCTGATCGAGATTTTGAGATATGGAGGCGACAGCAGATCATACAATACTCTTGTACCTGCGTTGTTGAAGTCGACATCCCTGTGCATTGAGAACGTCGTCAATGCGACTTAGTACAGACCGAACTACACCAAATCCAAGTAATGCCGACGTCCTGCCCTGAGCGAGGTATACCATCTAGAGCCGCAAGAAACTGAAGCCTGTTGGCCCTTACCCATGGTTGCATCGCGATGCGAAGTAGGGTTGCATTCTGTCTGATTGACTTCATTTGAAGCCTGTCAAGCTAGTGACCCGTTTGGATAACTTACGGCAGGACTGAACCTTATTGCAAGGAAGGAAAAACTTCTCTCGGTCCAATTTGAAAACGTCACATCATCACTTCCCATGGTTATTTTCCCTCAGGCGAGATGAATGCGTGGAGGCCATGTTCTCCTATTCCCCAGACAGTGCTAGCCAGACCACGGAATTCAATGGGAGGCGAGCTCGAAGACATTTCGGATTTGCCCACCACGCGGCAGATCTGCTGGCGCCAGTGGGCCATGGCGTTTACTTCCTCTTTGATTTGTGAAGCTTAATGCTATCTTCTGCATCAGGTTGATTGTATATAATTGCCCTCTTCCATTCTGGTGGTACCTTGCCAATCTTGTTTTTCTTGATTTTTTTGACACCCCGTTCGAGCTGGATAGCTCAAAAACTGCAAATATGGTTGGTGCTGCGTCGACAGCCACCGAGCCAGTATCTCCATCAACCCATCCAGTATGCTCGGCATTCTTTGCAGCCGCTTTGTACAGTGCCTTGGAAACTTTTTTCCAAATCTTTTACGTCTTCAAGCATCGCCGCGGATTGTATTTTTGGAGCATGCAAATAGCAACTTGGGGCATCATCGTTTATGTTTCATTTAACACTGCAATCGTCTTCTCCTCCATCCCCTACGTGCTTGCCAGTGCCTTTGCCTTAATTGGGTACTACTGCATGAGCACTGCGCCATTGTTTGTTCTGTACTCGCGGTTACATATCGTGGCCAACAATTCTCGGAAGATCCGATGGATATTATTCCTGATACTCGCCTTATTTCTCCCTTTTCTCGTCTCGTCAATAGTTCTCGCTGTTGGTGCCTTCCACCGTGTGCCGAGACGCGTCGAAGACCTGTCTCTCTGCATGAAAGTACAGATTACGTGTTACTCTGTAGCGGAAACGATACTTTCTGGAATATACGTCCGGGCCGCTTTCTCCAGTTTGAAGCCAATCGTGGCGATGAAAGGCAAAACAGGGAAGAAACTACTGGTTCACCTCGTCGTCGTCTACGTTGTGCTCGTCATTCTCCTTGGCGTCCTGATAATGCTTAATGACACTCAGTTCTTCTATATCGGACTCGGCTTCTCCCCATTTGTTTACAGCATCAAGCTGAAAACGGAATTTGCAATTGTCACCCGGCTGGTGGATTTGGTCAACAGCCGGCAGCAGCTACCTCGGTGGAATTCGTCGCATAGCTCGCTTATGATTACATTCGAGCCGTGTCCGTCGACAAATCCAGCTCCTCCTGAGCAAGAGAGCTCCGGGAGATGCACACAAAGGCAGGAACCCTCCCTTGATATGCGTGAAACAGAGCACGAAGAGATTTCGATACCCGAATCCGAAATTCGTATATCGACCCCACCAAAGGCATTGCCATCGGATCAATTACCTCTAGGGCCAGACCGAGTGTGACTATCAGCTTTTGCTGAGCATGATTTAGAACGTTTTGTGATACTCAAATATTTTATTAAATTGTATATAATAATTTCATGATTCATTGTGCCTTTAGCATTTTACGTCTAAACCGCATGTTTCCATCAGACGCATTGCCCTATGGCAGCTAGCCCATCTGCATCTTCCCAGTGACCGTCATAAGGTGGTGCTTGTATGGCTTTCTTTACATTAGATGCCCTAAGCCATTACGAACCCGCAAATAACATGTATTCTCCTTCACATCCACTCTTTCCCTCCCCAACTTCATTTCTTAACGCTTGCATATATATGCACCTGATCGAAGTCTACGCTCCTTAGGACCATGGCCTGGCTGAAAGGGATTGATTTTGCCCTAACACTACAGGCTACATCCACACTCCGACTTCCAATCCACTTTCAGCTTTCGAACAGATTCGATCATACTGGTAAACCTTCCATCCAAGCATAGGATTCAAATGGAGGGCAGAAAGGGCCTCGAATCCTTACACCTCGAACACGCCAACTTGGAAGATCTTAATAATAATAACCAACTGGCTGAACAGATTGAGAAAGTCAAGATTATAGAAAGCGGTATAGGATACAACGAATGGAAAAGGTTGATTGACGCGGGCCTTTTGAGCATGATGTCACCCCCGGGAAGCAGTATGCGCGGTTGAGGGATACTTAAAAGACATTGACGCTGCGCGAAGCTTCCAGGCCGGGATAGAGGAGACTTCTTATTTGTTAAGAGCGGCAGCGTCGAATGAGTGATAGTTGCTGCAAAAATGCTACAGTTTGCATTGTCACATCATAGTCGCGAGGCCTGGACGGCTACCGCAACGCATAGTCGACGCAATGGATAGAAGAGCCTAGCGCTCACTCCATGTGGAATTGAAATACCTCCGTCAATGGGTCCTGCCTCTCTGAGTTGATGCAGGATGCAAACCATCTCATCCTCGCTTGATTTTTAGTCTGGTGACTGGGTACTGGAGGAACCAGAAATCGTCAATTGTTTGGTGCGAATCAAGGAGACATGGAGCAATGCACTATACTCTGGACTGCCAAGTCACTTGCGTGATGCACAACGAATCTGAAATACTCCCTTGTACTCGGCATTGGTTAATTGGGGGTGGTTGACTCTCTCTTGACACTCCTCATATTGCGATGCATTTACCTGAAAACCTGCGATTTTCCACAATAGAATGAGAACAAGATGAAGAAGGCACGTGCGCTTCTAAATGGTTATCCAATTTTGAACCCATTTATGCACTTCAGCATGAAAAATAACAGGCACTTGACAGGTCTTGATCCGTCTCGCACCTAGTCGTTGGAAAAATATCCAGTTGCTGCATTTGACGTTTCTGTTATGTAGGTCTGTCTGCTGTCTTGAACATGTATAGCATTGTCATACAGATGGTTAACACCGTATACCTTTTCTAGAATTAGGGTTTAGGTTTAAGATGTAATACGTTAGTACACCTTCATTTCACAAAAAACATGCTTGCTGTATGCACCATATGTACTCCAGCAAAAGTAAGAAAAGTAAGAGAAAGAGAAGGCAAAAAAAGAAAACAAATAAACCTCAACTATGCCTTCCCCTTGAACCACCCTCCTTTCACCCACTGCCCAGGCTGATAGGCCAGACCTTCCCTGAGGTCTCCCCTCCACGACGCCTTGAGCATAGTACCCAATCGAATGAAATCAATCGGCTTCATAATCCATCCGTCGAACCCCGCTTCGATGAAATTCGGGGCGTCTTTTTCCAACAGTGAGGCCGACACGGCGAAGATGGGGATGTGCTTGTTGTTTAGATTGGCGGTTGGGGTAAGGACAGGATCACCTTCTGTTTCAAAGGCACGAATCATTCGCGTGCATTGTATGCCGTCGACAATGGGCATCTAATTTTATCAATATAGCCCACAGACAAATATAGGGGGGGTCATACCTGGATATCCATCAAGGCAACATCATACTTCAACGGATCAGCTCGATAAGCAGCCGCACATTCCTCCCCATTACCTGTTAATTGTACTGTATGCCCGAGTTTCTCCAGCCGCTTCTGGATGATCTTGCTGTTGATCGGGTCATCCTCAGCCACCAATACACGGAAGCATTCTGGCATTTCCGGCTTGGCCTCTTCCTCGGACGGCTTTTCCGCTGGCGGCAGTTCCTTCTGAACGGACGATTCAGCAGGCGGCTCGGGCACTGGTAAAGTTTCTTCCTCTTGAGCTGGTGTCGAAGGCTGCTTAACACGAACGGCGCCCATGGGTACCCCCGAGTCCCTCACATTTTCCAAACCAGGCGTCGCCGGCACCGGTGGAACAGTAGTGCGGACGTTAGGCCCTGGCGAGAACTCCTGCGTCTGCAAGTCTGAAAACGAATTGCTAGGCCTGGGGTGTCCACGTCCCGACATCTTCCCTGGGCTCGTTTGCCGTTTCAGTTGTTGGATATTTGAGCCCTCGCTGGTACTCCGGACTAGTAGCGGTTCTTGCATGGCGGTGATCAATCGATCGGCTTCGCTCTTATTACTATGTATGCTGCTCCCGCTCCTCGCACTCCTGCCGCTCTGTACACTTCCCCTGCTGCGGTTGCTCTCGACACTACGCCGTCGTTCACGACTGCGCGGTGCGACATTGCCGTCCACCAGCATGAATTCTTGCTGAGCGTGTAAGGGAGCGGGCGGTTCTGCCGCTGGGCTAGAGGGGAGCTGACCCACATCTGCCACTTCATCTGAGCCATCTGGAGTAGGGAATTGTAGCGAAATTTTAAATCGACTTCCATTGCCCTCTTGTGACCGTACGCTGAGCTGGCCCTGCATGTTACGGACGATTCGCGCAACCAATGCCAGCCCCAGACCCAGGACGCGCTTGTGCTGCCCTTCTTCTAGAGATGGAAGCGCCTCCTGCCCTTCGAAACCATCGACGGAAGATATCTGCTCCAACTGCTGAAACAAGGCCTCCAACGTGCCTTGCGACATCCCAGACCCTGTGTCCTGAACGGTCATTTCGACCATCACGTCATCATTCTCGGGCTGCATCGGAGCACGCCAAATTTCTACAGTCACGCCGCCACTGGATGTATGCCGAATGGCATTCGATATCAGATTCGAAATCACCTGGCGGATCCGACGCTGATCCCCAAGGACCTTAGAAGGAAGCCCGGGTTGTGTCTGCACGTTAAAAGCAATGCCCTTGCGTTTCGCCTCGCCCTCGAACATATCCACAGCTTCCTTGATAGTCTGCGGGAAGTCGAACGATTCATCCTTGATGAGGTTCTGCCCCTTCTCGGTGTTGGTTAGATCAAGAAGATCGTTAATCACGTAGATTAGTGACTTGGACGCGGAATGCGATTTGGTCAAGTTGTCACGCGTTTCGGTGTCCAACGTGCCTTCCATGGCAATTTCTAGATAATTGATGATTGCGTTCAGCGGCGTCCGCACTTCATGTGCAGAGTTTGCCAACAGGAGTCTCGTGAGCTGCGAGTTCTCCATGGCGGCTTCCTTTTGGCGCCATACGCTGATAAACTTTCCGTACACTAGACAGAGAACTGCTGCGGTTTCTACGTCCATTTCCGTCCATTCGCGCGACTGATCGAGCACTGTCTCGCGCCATGCTTGGAAACTCTTACGTGGTTGAAGGTGGCCATCCACGATCTTCTTGTCGTAGGGGTTACCGGCCCATTTAATCTCGGTCAGCTGGCCGCGACGGAAGAAGGCGATGAAGTCATTTCCACCCGTGGACAGTGGGACATAGAGTAACCCTGAAATTTGTTTGAATCCGGGTGCATACCGCATGTCGGAGAAATCTTTGGCGATATTGTGCGAAGCAAGGACGGAGTTGATACGGCGCATCTTCAGATATTCCAGTAAGGCCAAGACCTCCTGCGGATAACTGGGTCTTCCTAGGACCTTGATCTCATCCCGGATACATAGAGCACCGTAGTCCGCATCAAAAAGCTTGAGCAGGTCATCTGAAGTCGCAATGATATACCCCGAGGGATTAGCGTCGGTAGGTGATGTGTTGATCAGTTTCCGAGCGTGAAGACGAGACGCATAGGACAATCGTTCAATATTCCGTGAGACCGTATCGCCAATCAATCGACACATCTTCCGGATAGGGAAGGAGACTCGCATGCCCGATTCTCCATACGAGTGGCATGAGATCAGACCCCACAGCTCGTTAAAGCCACTAATACTGATGGACATGGAAGCGCGAATCTCCATGTTGGCCAGATATTTGATGTGGATAGGCGATATCGCACGGAGGTAGGCATGGGTCATGTCGAGCGGCTTATCCAGATCCTCGGTCGTCCGGCATACAAGCCGAGAAGTAACCTGATCACGATCGTACAGCAACCGGACCTTGTTGATCTTGTATAGCTCGCGGGCTTGTTTGGGGATATCGGAGGCAGGGAAATGGAGACCCTTGTACAAATCCTTCGAAGCCTTCGGATCGAGTAGTTCCGCCACGGTCGTACCATTCCAATTGACGTCGAACTGATAGATAAGGACGCGGTGGAAACCTGTCAGTTCTTTTACCAGGCCGGTTGCTGTGTTTAGCAGGGAATCAAGAGTGTCTGTACGAGCCAGCTGGTCCTGAATCTGAGTCAAGATGCTGAATACTTCCATCGTAGCAGCTTCTCCCTTCCGCCGACGTGCATTACGTAGCACTCGTAACGGTTGATTAAGACTGCTAGTGCTGGCAGCGAGCATTTCAGGCGTTGGTTCGGACCCCAATGTCGTTACCGGGGCATTCGGGGTATCTCGCCCGGAAACATTGAGGGGATTCACCTGATCATCTTCCAGTTCAAATTCGCAAACAATCAGCTCAGGGTCAGACGGACAGACGTGGATGGCGACCCAAAACCGGCGAGACTTCCGGTTCGGCTGTGATAAGGACAGAAGGAAAACGTCGGGACCATCGACAGTCGGATCGAACGTGCCTTCCCGGATCAAATCGATGTGGTCCAAGAGCGCATCGGCGTGGTCACCCTTAAGGATATCCAAGAAGTTGTTCAGTTCGAAAAGCTCGTTGGGTGAGTAGCCGAGCAAAGACTTGGTGTTCTCGCTGGCAATGCGCACGAGAAACTGTTCATTTTCTTCCTCGCGGAGAGCCACAAGGGCGCCAAAGCTCTGCACCGCACCGGGAATTCGAATGGGTTCTTCCTCACAGGCTTGAAACTCCCCCGGCCGCCCAGTGGCGACCGCATGGCCGCTGTCTGTCAATACATGCTCAAATCGCGATGTCACAAGCCCTTGCGATGTTTCCTCCGGACGACTCTGCCTAACATTATCACCCGCGACTGGAACACTCTGTTCAATGCCGGTGCTGTCCAAATTATTATTATCCTCCACGGCGGGACGAGGGGTTAGAGGTTCTTTGGTGTTCGCCCCGGTATTGTACTGCGACTGATCCCAGGCATTCGCATCGATGATCGAAAAACGACGGGCTCCTTCCCTGGTCGGCGAACTAGGATCGGACTGCACCAACGGCGGCGACTGGGCTGGGTTAACGGAAACCACCGAACGAATAGGATAGACATGATCCGTGTCATTTATACTAGACTTTCGATGGCTTGGAAGAGGGAGATGTGACTGGGCAGGCGCCAGGCCGGCATCCCGGTCGGTGTTTCGGCCCTCCTCCACGGGAGGGGAGCCCTCTCCCGACGATGCCATTTAGGAGGTGAATGGAGGAGAAAGGCACAAAAAGTTAAGAAAAGAAGAACCAAACCCACAAATGATGTTTTCACAGCATTTGGAGATGAGATCGGTCTCGATCGATCTTGAATCAGGGAGTATCAGAACGTGGGGAGGTTATTCGGAATGATTCGGAGTATGGACTCCAGTCTGGTAGTGGTAATAGTAGTAGTAGCAGCAGCAGTAGTAGTAGTATGGGGTCCTCCCAGGGGTAGATAGTAGCGTGGGAAAAAAAATAAAAAAATAAAATAAAATAAAGGAATGACTGAGTCGTTGAGACTGAGCCCAAAGACAGACAGAACCAGACGAGCATTCAATGCGGGGCAGATAGATCGAGTACTGGTCAGGTTAGGGCCCTAGATCATACTTGGACGCAGAGATTGAAGTGAAGACCCTGAACCAGGGCCACAGGGTGGTAGAAGTTGGCAGTGGCCAATCAGGAAGGGAGGGAGTAGGTGGAGGGCGTGGAAAGATGAACGAGAGTGAGTGTTCATAATAGCAGTCGAACATTGTAAGAACTCCTTGCAGAGAAAGCCATTGCAGTCAGTCGATATCGATGCCGTTGCGGTCATTGGGCAGCGTAGAGGTAAGAGGTGAGGTCGAAGTTGAAGTCGCGTTGAAGTTGGCGATCTCCGTGACGTCACCACAGCCTCAGCCAGAGGTCTGTAAGGCTGCATATAGACAATACAACCACTAGGAAGAAAGAAATGCCACTTGGGATTCAAGGCCCGACACGACCAAGTTGTCTTCGCTTCCCCCTACGCAGACAACCCTGTGCAATCTGGACGCGCCATCCTACACGGGCCTACCATCCAGATACGTCCTCATCTCGACGACCTGCCACCCAGGCTCTCGCTCTGGTCTTTGGCATAGACGCTCTCCTAACATATATTCGAGTCCCAGGATATTAAACCTCTCTCCACCTTGACCGCAAACTGATCCGGGTCACCACGAAATGTCGAGGAACTGGTGGCTTCGGACACGACCATTCTCTTCTGTCCTGTCCTCTGCTCTAGCCCTGATTTCGGTATGGATTCCTGACAATCTTCCGAGTTCGCTACTGCTATATCCCAAGCAACGTCTATCACATGGTATAACTCCTGCAGATGTTTCCCGCGCACGTCGAGGAGCGGAATCGCTTGGTGCACTGAATTCGGCGAGTTACTGCCAACGAACACAATGACGTCCGGGGTGCCGGAATGGGGCAGTAGGGTTTGTGTCAGGCTCGAGGGAATCCAGGGTTGGTATGAACTCCTTTCGGAATTGCAAACCTGGGCTGGTGACCTGTGGGATGGTGGTGTAGGGGCCGCGGTGGACGGACATGACTAGCATGATCTGCATCGAGTATAGGGCTTGATGGGGCGGTTCCAGAGAGGTTATAATACTCTCTGCATGCGCGTGAAAGCATCACATGGTTCTGTAGTGTAATGGTTATCACTTCGGATTCTGATTCCGACAATCCCGGTTCGATCCCGGGCAGGACCTTAATTTTGTTTCTCTTTGCTCGTATTGTTTTTGTCCATCCTGACACCACGCGACTGGCAACGTAAAGATTTAGATGCTTGAATTCTGTTCAATTGTGGTCAAGAGTACAATATACAACGGCCCTATCGGCCAGGCTAAGTACATGGTTGAAAAGCTGACACTTTCGATGCTGTACAAATAATTCCCAAACACTGAGATGCTCAGATAGGCCTGAAAGATCATACACGGCGGTATGTACTAGGCCAGATATAACTGGCTCTGATGTCCAGGCGACTGGCGGGGCCGCCAGCCCTGGTGTTGATGCACTATGTGCAGTGGCCTATAGGTTCATATAAGACGTTCGAGTACGTGGTAAATATAAGGAAGAAGTAGGATATGTGGTGATGGAATCACGGCGGTCGCGTAGCCTCCAATGACAATGACGGATGACCTCGTCGCTCAGTCGGGGACAAACTACCCATCGACATACTCCCCCACGTCCGTCGCCTGTCGTCTGTTGGCGCAGCATGCGTGACATCGCCGGTTAACTGCGTGGGATTCACGAAATTCGGGAATTCTTCGTAGTCCGAGGTTGTGCGATCGGAGTGTCCCGTGTGTACGAGGGAGACTAGCTTGCCCAGCACACCGAATTCCAGTTTCAATTTGACGCTGTACACAGCGGCTTTCAGGGTAGTTTGGAGGGCGTAGAGGCCGACGTATTCGAGTACAAGCAGGGCGACATCCATGAGGATCATGATCAAGTTGATGGCGATTAGTTCGTACATGACCTTGTGGCGGTGGAGTTCCTTTTCCGGGCGGAGACGGAGAAGTTGATGGTTTGGAAAATATAGATGCTGGCGATGAAGATTTCCTGCGCGCAAAACCAGGCGAGTTCCATACGCTCCATGACATTGTAGCCTTTGATGGACGCCGGTGACCGGAGATAGACCGTGCTGTAGGTAAGGACCGTCGTCGGAATGAGCATAACAACGGCGCCAAAGATAATCAACCAGAACACACGTCGCAGCACGATGGGACTCTGTTCGACCAGGTGCAGACGAGAATAGAGGACGAAGGATTGGCCCGGAACCATGAAATACCAGCCAATCGTGGCTAGTGTAACCGCCAATCCAATCGGGCCGATACTGAAAAATTCGAGTAGAAACCCTATCGCATGCGGAATAACCCCCACCACCGCTGACAACAACATAGACCAGAAATAGAGGCCGTCATACCGGTTGAACGTGAGAAATATCAGAATGACGAGCTCGATAGCGTTATACCAGGCGATCGCGCTAAAGACGGTCATGCACGACTTGATGGCAACGCTGTGGCCATGGTATCCGTGCAGGAGACCCTCCGGCGGGTCATTTAGGGAGTCGGCCATGACCGAGGCAACGAGCGAGGGAGGATCCCAAAAGAGGCGAGATAACTGTTTCCGTGCAAGCTTATTTCGGTTGACACTGTTGAAGATGCCATGGTATCACCATTCAGAGAGGCTGCTGGCACACTGACGCATATTTCACCGAACGCTAGGAAGTCGAGGACGGACAATCGGCGCGCAAAGAACACAGTAAACTCAGCGGCATATTCACCACATGAAATTCCAGCAAAGTAACCTTTCTTCAAAAAAATATAGATGCGACGAGGGTCGGAATGCGAAAGGAGGCGGTTTGCGTGAGTGGACAGAGGCAGCCGGTCGAGGGGCGGACCAATGTCGGCGATGAAGTCACAGGTTGTGGCACGCTCTCTGTTCCTTATAAAGTAGCTTTTCCTGCCTATTCCTCTCCCAAAATGAGTATCGACCAGAGCAAAAAGTGCAGCGAGATCCAAACGTGGGTAGGAGCTTGGGAAAAAATTAAAGGAAATAAAGAGAAAGAGATGCAGAAGATAAAAGAAAAA
>PQMF01000121.1:0-73124 GCA_003004485.1 Aspergillaceae sp. MA 6039 | reverse complement strand
CCGCGAGTAATGGCTACTCTTGCCATGCACGATATACCCTGGCAATGACGAACATCAGACATATATACTAGGACTCCCTGAGATGAATGAGCCACAAAAGGATGAGGGCAGAACAAGGGATGAAGATATAGCAATGGCCACTGGAGAAATAGGGCAATCTTTGCTCTTCCTCCATGTGACTCTCAGTTATGTGTCCCTAACTAAGTATCTCAAGCTAGAGAAAGAAAGAAAGTTTAAAGTACATCTGCTTGTATGAACTGTACTCCGTAGAGAGTCACTCGGGGCGGGCTTTCCCCCAAAACCTATATACTATATTGGATAACTATATAATGCACTATTCCAACTATGGTTAGATTAAGACCAAAACGATTGTATTGTTTGTATTCCCATACAGTATTACAATATATGCCACATAATAATTTATGTAATTTACATATTATGTGGTATTGGGGGTAGAACGGGCCCCCCAAAATCGCGGGGAGAGCCCCTAGGCCCCAAACCCTATAGCGGGGTGAGCACCCTGTCCGCCCCGCTGAGGTTTGGGGCGGCCGATGACACTAAATTCTTAGTAATAGAAGTTTGTTGTGAGGCGGCCCAAAGGACTTCTCCATGAGTAAATAAACGAGTTGAGAGAAATATGCCAAGCAGGCAAAAACACTATACCGTTTCAGGCAACTCTTCTGTTGACCACGACATCAGGAAGTTATGTACAGGCGGCAGTTTTTCACCACTTCTCAGTATGCGACTTCCATCAGCCTAACTGCGGCCGGCCAATACAGGGGAGACGCTTTCTTTGCTGCAGGGTACAGAGTGATACAGATACTACTCCTACATACCCTGTAATATTGCCTTTCTCATATTCTACTAGCGAGTCAAGTACTCGTCCAGTCCGAGTCGATTCCGAATTCCGAGTCGAGTCCGAGCTCAAAACCGGACTCGATTACCGACTAAGACTCGACTCGATTCGTATGACACTATCCCGGAGTAATCTCTACGTTGATTCCTACTATACCGGGTAATATCTCCCACAAAGCATACTCTGTATTGCCGAAAAGAGCATACTCACCCGTTGGGAATATCCCACAAAGAAGACCTCTCCAGGAGGTAACCAAAGTACGTACTAAGGCCACTATATATGTATCATGATGATGTCGCCAAATGCCAAAACACCTGGAATGGTGTAGTGAGTAGGGATATCTGGACCCCGCCCAGAGTATCTGATGACCAAGCTATGGGAAACATGAAAGAACAACTTTTCAAAGAAGCTGAGATATCACTCAATAAGCCAACAAAACTGTCAGCAACAACGGAGGTATGGTGCTGCTACAGGAGTTGCGACAAATGGGTGGACGGTTAAGCGAGATGGAGAGGTCAAAATCAGAACACAAGACGTAGATACAAAGACTTGAGGATATCCAGCTGATTAGATCTGCTGTGCTAGACAAGTGGGCTGGCCTGCCGAGACAGGCTACTTATCAGCTCCTGGAACAACATATAATTGCCTATGCGGGGCGCCTGAGACTTGACCTCAACACCATCCAGGCTCGGGAGCTTCAACATTCAAGAGCAGCAGAGTGGAATGTTAGGCCTAGGCTGAATACTCGGCAGAAACCTCGTCAGCCCTAAGAGGTGTAGACAGGGTACGAAATCTCCTTGTACGCACAAAGGCACAGAAGCTTCCTTTTCCTTCCCAAGTTTGAGATTTCGTTGTACGGTAGCCTATTAATTGAGACAATTTGGGTTATCCCTAACATGGAAGAAGGCATTTCAAATCCAATATGACATCCCTTTCCACCAGGTCATATAGGTCATCAAAAAGCTCCCCGATGAAATAATAACGGCCATGGACTGGCGAGCTTCCATTCGTCAATGAAGAAGTGGGAGCAGAAGGAGTTGCTCAGGAGTGGTTATGCAAAACACAAATACTGTGACAAAAGCTTGGTGGGAAAGTAGAGCAAGCACCCTCCAGGATCCAGAGATAATATACCGCTTCCAAGAGCTTGATGAAGCTTGGAACAAGGGCCAGTATGCCATCTGAGTAGCTATCATAGACATGAGTCAATCTATCATTTATGCTGGACCCATGGAGGCCAACATACAACACAGTAGACCTTTCCTAGACAGACTTTGTTAGTATCTTCAGACCTCAATTTGCTTCGTTTGTTACATGCTATGAATGACCCGTATGCCCTTGTATATTTTAATCCTGTCTCAATAGTGGATGGTTGAAATCATAACCCCATGAGACCGAGTAGAGCAGTGACTTATTATACCGAAGAAGTAAACAATACTCTAACAACCAGCATGTTAGCCCAGGGGAAGAGCGCCGGGCTCATAACCCGGAGGTCCTCGGATGAGACATGCTAGATCTGCATTCCTTTTTGGATTTTCATAGTCTTGCACTGTGATGCCATGTTAACTATGAGGCAGAAGCACTTTTTCAAATATAGCCCTTTGCAACCCATGCGGATATTCCGACCAGCTCGAGCTCTCCTGAATGCTGAATTCACCTACTGTCGAAAGCTATGCCGCTTTCGGTAATCGATATCAAGCCCCACCACCGCCCACTGCTCTGCGCTCTACGGAGTACATACGATTTCAACACATCCTCAACTTTAAATTATTACATTGATTCTTTTAGGATTCTTGAAAATGACAGAACCTAAGGAACACCCCTTCCCTTCACCCTTCACTTACACAACCCCGCCCCCGCAACTCATAACCCAAGGCGCGGAAGCCCACCTCTACAAAACCAGCTATCTGGACCCGACGATGCCCGCCGCACTAAAAATCCGCCCCTCCAAGCCCTACCGCCACCCGATACTCGACCGACGGTTGACGCGCCAACGGATCCTGCAGGAGGCGCGATGCCTGGCGAAGCTCGTGCGCGAGGGCGTGAGCGTGCCGGCGATTCTGGCGCTGGATTGGGAGGGATGTGGAGGGGGGCGCGATGCGGCGGAGGAAGCAGAGGGGAGGCCGGGGGGTGCGTGGTTGCTGATGGAGTGGATTGAGGGGTTTGTGGTGAAGATTGTGCTGGAGGCGTGGGAGGGGTGGATCAAGAGGAGGCAGGCTAGCGGTGGGTTGGCACCGGAGGAGGAAGAGAGGGAAAACAGTCGCGTGCGGGATTTGGTGCGCAGAATCGGGTATTCTGTTGGAGGGTTACATCGTGCTGGTGTCGTGCATGGGGATTTGACCACGAGCAATCTGATGTTACGGCAATCGCCGGCGACAGCAGACACCACCGCCGATGATGGGAGTCCATCGATGGATGGAGAGGTGGTTCTGATCGACTTTGGGCTGGCGATGCAGAGTAACCAGGATGAGGACCGGGCGGTGGATCTATACGTGCTGGAACGAGCGTTTGGGAGCACACATCCGCGAACGGAGCCGTTCTTCAAGGAATTGCTCGAGGGTTATCGCCAGGCATACCGGGGGGCAGTCTCTGCCTTGAAACGATTGGAGGATGTCAGGATGAGAGGACGCAAGAGGAGCATGATTGGTTAGGCAGGAGTTGGAACTCGAGAGAAAAAAAGTACTGCTTAAAGTCATGAACGCCGTGCCGTATCATCATATATGCATAAACAACGTAACGACGTAAATCTAAAGACACACAGGTCATGACCGAGACTCTACACAAGTCCCAACGTCCGCCAATGCAAAATACCCCTTATTCTCGACTACACCCCGATCTTTCACCACAGCCGTGTACTTGACCACCCACTGTGGCTCAGCCTCGCCCTGAATCCCATCATTCCCATCCGGCGTTGACGCCAAAATCCCGGCCCCGTGTTCCCCTGGCCCGAGCAGCTCCCTAGTCGTACCAACGGGCAGGATATCCATACAGTCATTATGCGTGAGTAATTGAATACCCTGCTGCTTGGCGTAGAGAATCAACGACTTCGGCACGACGCAGCAGTCTTTTAGATTAATCTGATCGACTGATGGCTTGACGGTCGTGCGAGCCAAGAAGCGCGCCAGCCGGTCACTACCGAACTCAGCGACGCCCAGCTGCGCAATGTGGCCTTTATCCTTGATTTTTTCCAGAGTACGCCAGGTCTGCACCATACTGTCGAAGTCGTCTTCGGTGGTATCGTTCGCTGTACCCGCACTCGCGCCATCTCCCCGACCTTCTCCGTCTTCCTCGTCACTATCATCCTCCGCATCGAAAAGAATCCCCGGAAACGACACGATCAGCAAATCAACCGAGTTGATATTCAGCTCCTTGAGGACTAGATCGATCGCCTCGCGTGTATGCGCGCACCGTCTGGACACGGGGATTCCCGGCAGATAGAAGAGTTTCACGGTGACGTCGTACTGCGCCCGTTCCTCGCATAGGCCTGGTTGCGAGAAGTCGTGTGCGGGGATGTACAGTGTCCCGCCGTTGTCGTGCTGGGAGGTCCATGCCTTGTAGCCACCTGTGCCGTTCGAGGAGCTGCCGTTCCCGTTTGCAATGGAGGCGCTGAGGTGTTGTGAGGCTTGGAAATTCGATCGCAGACCGTTGATCAATTCGACGTTAGACTTTTCGGTCGTTGGACGGCGGATCACGGTCGAGTTGCCGCCTTTCATGAGGTTGCTGGAAGAAGCTGTGTTCAGTTCGGAGGATCCGTCTCGCAGATTGTTAATAAACTTACCCCGTAGAGAGAACTAGCTTCATCGTGAGTGGTCACTGACTGTCCAAGCAGTGTCTGGTGCTGTGTTCGGTGACAGGACCTTCGGAGGTGTCAATTCTTTGGTCTTGATAAGCAGCCCCGCGGTTTCTCGCCGGCGGAGTACAACGGCTTGGTGACCTACAGGTAGGTAACAATAAGACGTTAAATATTTCAATAGATTTAATTTTTACGTGCATTCAATACATGTATCATTGGAAGGCTCAATCTAGTCATAATCAAGGGTTGGATCCCAGTCCGTGGGAGAATACTCTCCCGTATGGAGGACATTGACCTCATCGTCTGACAGTTCAAAATCAAAGATATCTGCATTCTCCTTGATGCGTGCCGGTGTTGTTGACTTCGGCAGAGGAACGATGCCCTGTATCCAGTTAAAACGAGCTCTTTCCGAAATGTCATATGGTCATATGAAGGGTATACTTACATTCTGCACCACCCACCGGATCATAATCTGTGACGGTGACTTGTTATACTTCTTCCCCAGTGAACGCAGAATCGGCTCGTTGAATCTCGTCCCATGCGCCAGAGGACTGTACGCCTCGACGATGATGTTGCGTTTCTTCAGCCAGTCGATGATGTTTCGACGGTCACACCACGGGTGGATCTCGTACTGCCCGACATCGATCTTGCTACTGCTCGTGCTGTTGATGTACTCCTCGAGTTCATCAAGATGGTGGATTCCGTAGTTAGACACCCCGATCGAGCGGACTTTGCCTGCTTCTTGTGCCTCGACCAGGGCCTTCCAGGAGCCAAGCCGAGATTCTTTGCCGCCGTAGGGGGCGTGGAGGAGGACCCTTATCTTCGTTAGTCTGTAAAGCACAACTTGCACTGAGAAGCACCTGGAAATAGTACGCACAAGTCGATATATTCCAATCCCGTTTCCCGCACCGACGCATCGACTTGCTGCTTCGTCCGGTCGTATCCCATCGATCCCGGGGGCACCTTGGTGGTGAAGAAGAGCTCAGATCGGTCAATGCCAGAGTTCTTGATTGCCTGACCACACGCCTTTTCATTGCGGTACATGACGGCCGAATCAACCTACGGATGTTAGTCCCGTTGGTCCAGGCTTTCTCACAATGAAAAGGGAACGAGCGTACATGACGGTAGCCAACATCGAATGCGTGCTTGGCAGCCTTTTCAGTCTGCGATTGGGGGCTTATCATCGCTTGTCAGTATTGCTACTGTTCTGTATCCGCCTCATCCGAACGTACATTAGATAGACCTATTGTACAGTGTGTCAGCTGCTCAATCCTATATCTAATCTACAGAGTAAAGCCCCAGAACTTACACCATAACCCAAAGCTGGAATTTCATAGCCGGAGTGCATACGATACTTGCTGGCCAGACTCAACGACGCCATGGTGGCTGACGTGCTATAGCAGTTAACAATTGAAACAGAAGGTAAGAAAGACAATAACACCGGACGGAATTGGCGCAGTAAAGTCTGCCTGAATGGTAGAATCATGAACTAAATAGGTGTACTTTGCCCGCTGTTGGGCCAGATTGCTGGCAAAACTAGTGGTGGGGTTTACTCCGAGTACATGACGCTGATGCTTTATAATTGTTAGCAGGCGATAAATGACATCACCGTTCTCCGCTTCGGATTCGAGGATATGCCACTCCCAAGTCTATAAGCATATGGGGATTGATTATTTGTACGGAGTACATGGGTTTGTACTCCGGAGTAGTTGTATCATAAGAGCCAGCCCTGCTTGTAATGGACAGTCTTATGTGAAGAAACAAAATTGTCCGTACTGTTCTACCCTCCATCGGAGTTGAATATAATGCCCTAGTTCTAAAATCTATACGGGGTATATCCCAGAAGGATATGCCAGAAGGCCATCGCTACTAGGGACTTGCATCAATAGTCAGGCTAATGAGGCGACCAAACCCCGCATATTGGTAGTAGCAGCATATGCAGGTACCGTACTTCAACCTCATCTACTTTGGTACTGAAGGTACTGCTTCGGAGATAGCTTGGCCGACAATGCCAGTCACCGCGAAAGCCTGGATGGTGAAGCATCTCACTAACCATGGGAGTATTGTAATGTGTCACCAGTAGTATAGCCTGCATACATCCCATTTAGGGACGCTACAAAGAGTATCCCGGTACCCCTCGATCCCAATGGTAAAAAGCAGTGTCCTGGAGCGATCAAGAGCCTTTCATGACCAATTGAGAACGAGGGTGAGCCCCTCGTCGAGTATCAATCACAGAAGATGCTATAATCTTTTCGCAAGTGGCTTCTAGTATGCTTCGCTCGTCGATCCATAGAGATGCACACCTCGCTCAAGAACTTCAACCTCGTCGCCGACTTCAACATATAGTGCTGCCTTTTGCTCCTTAGCCTCTTCTAAGCCTCGATCCTCCGGCACACAGTGCATGCCGAGATAGCCAAGCGCCCCCTTGTTTCCAGATTCAACTGTACGGCATTCCACTAATGTCGTGCTTGGCTGTGGCTTGCCCTTTTCCTTGTCTGGCGGTGGTATGTCCGCATCAAATAACCCAGTGTCCGGATTGACGTTAGGCATAGTACACCGAGACGTGCGGCAGACGACAGAGAAAGTTGGCGCCACGTTAGCTCGTGTATTTCGATTGGCACTTTTAGGCAGAATACGGTAGCGCTTCCAAGCTTCTTCTTCGTATGCCCGAGCCCCTGCGATCCAAATATTCGCACGGAAGCGAAGCGCATTGAGGGGTTGATTCTCCTGAGGAAGGAGTGCCGATACAGCGTGGACTGAAGACAGGCTATTAATATTGATCGGCTGCTGATCCGTGTAGCCGTGCACAGCTGGCGAGCCTATGTATTCAAGTGGCGCAAGGTTTTTATTCGTACGGGTCAGAGTGTCTGATGTACACCTTAATAGCGTGAGGCTTTGGTGTTCTGGAATCCGCAGAAATTTCTTCAGCTTGGGCAACGCTGTCGCGACCGATGGAATTCGGCCCATGTCCAAGCCCTTACCATCGCGGGAGAGTATACCAAATGCTTTAAGCCCTATCTGAAATTCGTCGATCTGGGCGTATGTAGGTTGGAGGGGCACAATGAAGAACAGTCGTGGAATCGCAAAAGGATTCCACGTATGAAGAAATGCCTCGAGCCGACTGATCCAGCCAGGAGGATCCGGATCGTCGAACGACAGGACTAAACATCCCCCTGCCTGAGCTAGTGGGTCATGCGGATTACTCTTCTCATGTGGAAGCCATAGCTCCGTCTGAATCTGGGACATAGTTGGCTTGGTGCGCTGGCTAATGAATCGCCATCTTGAGCCCTTCCCGTCCGTGTCGGCGACTTCTGTTGCCAATACAAAACACCGATCGAACATGAAGCCAGTCTTAGTGAGTAAGGCCCGGTCGACTTCGATAGGACCGCATGACTTGACAGGGTGAATATATATGGCTTTGACGCGTACTGGTCCATTTATTGAGGCATCTTCCGGTACGTCAAATTTAGAGTCATACTGATCTTTCATATTGCTCGTGGATACACCGTGCTTTCGCAAGTGCGCCAGCCTTTTTCTCACTGTTGCACTGCTTCCAGTCCGAATAACGACAAGACTCAACAGGAGGGCGAGCGCCGTGGCACCATAGATGATGGTTGAAGCCTCCAGCATACCCGGGAGGCGTCGCAACATCCTTTCGAACCAATTCTCTCGAGGGATATCTGGAAGAGGCTACAAGGAAATACCGATGTAATGAGAATAAGGTTGGGGGACTGACCGTGCCGAACCTTCCATTCTAGGAGGTCTGACGGGGTGGGTCCGCAGGGATACGACGCCCTCGTTCCGTTCACAGCCAACAGCTGTCCTGAAGGTCTTTCCGATTGATGGGACTGGGAGCCAGCTTTGAAAAGGCCTGGTCGCTGATTCGCAGAGTATATCATCATTCACTGGGCTGATTTCTGAAAGATGTTGACAACTTCCGTCCAAAGGCAAACTAGACTCTTCCCATCTCAATGCCATAGAGAGCTCTTCCTACGGTCGACGCAGAGGTAGTATGTGGAACAGCCAAATAGGCTACAAAATGACCGAGGCCACCTTGTAATCTTGTATGGTAGCTCTTATAAATGATAAGGTATTCCACCAGTATTCCACCACCTTGTATAGCTTAAAATGTAGAAATTAAGGGCCCAAATGGCCTGCCAAAAGCTTTTTGAGTGGTTAAGACACTAGTATTTTGTCTCTAAGCAGCTTCATCTAGAGTAAGAATGATGGGCTCACTCATGTTACAGCACAACGCCACATATTGGCACATTATGTACATAAAATCCTACATGCATATATGACCACCATAGATCATATGGTCTAGTCGTATGACTAGCCTGATAAAACTCTGCACTGTGGTTATTGCTGGGAGAACCAGTGATTAGTTTACTATTGACAACAGGGAAGCGTCGTGACTGGATCAGAACCAGTGGGTTGATATAGCCACAGAAGAGAGTTGTAGCATTAGAATACAATGACTATGAAGGGATGGATAAAGCAATAATAATGAAAGAAAGCAACTGCACAAACTGAGCTATTAATGACTGATTGATTGAAGAGTCAGCAAACAGACTTCACATTCCTCTTGATGACTAGATTCCCTCTTGTAAGGGGTGGCTTTAAAACTGGTTGATAGATTACAGCGTCCGAAAGCCTTCGAGGTCCTCCGAGGGCTCCGAGATCCCGAGAGAATTATATGTGGGGATGTAAGATTTCCGTGCACCTTCCGAAGTACCGAGCAGGCCGAGTCTATTTATCTGTGGCTCTGGTGCCCCACGTTGTGAACAGGAAGTGGATACATTAACTTTCCCTCTTTATTTTCCTACACTTAATAAGACAACTGTCGCAGCTCAGATCTAGGGTACATTGGCTGGATTTGCAAAATCATACTGTCATGATGTACTCATAGTAGATTACCGAGATGGAAGCTCCGAAGAGCCGAAGCAACTTACCGTCCCACACCTTAAACCTTTTTTTAGACAGCCACTATGTTGAACAACAGACTATATATATGGAGGGACAACTACCATCCCTTCACATATCCATCTGTCCCAACGTACCTGCCGTCTCATTTCCATATCATATTCAATCCCCAGCAGCTACATTATTTCAGTCATCCATCATGGCACCCCAAACTTCCATACAAGATCTTCCTCACATGAACTTCCGCTCCTACGTTGAAGCTCTGAAGGCAGACAACGATCTCGTGGAAATTGAAAGAGAAGTGGACCCGGATCTTGAAGTAGGTGCAATAATTCGAAAAGTCTGTGAAACTGATGACAGAGCGCCTCTATTCAACAAGGTCAAGGGTGCCCATAATGGACTTTTCCGTATTCTGGGAGCACCAAACTCTTTGAGATCCGATCCTAAATCCAAGTATGGAAGATTGGCGAGGCATCTTGCCCTGCCGCCTACTGCTGGTATGAAGGACATTCTGGACAAGATGCTTTCTGCCAAACAAGCTCAGCCTATCCCTCCTAATATTGTTACAACTGGGGTCTGCAAGGAGAACAGCCTGGATGCCGGTCAATTTGACCTTACCAAGCTCCCTGCTCCACTACTGCACCAGGCCGATGGAGGCAAGTACATCCAAACCTATGGTATGCATATCATCACTTCGCCTGATAAGAGCTGGACCAACTGGTCGATTGCCAGAGCCATGGTGTACGACAAGGACCATTTGGCGGGGCTGGTTATTCCGCCCCAGCATATCTGGCAAATGCAACAGCTATGGAAAAAAGAAGGGAAGGATGTGCCCTGGGCTCTCGCCTTCGGTGTGCCACCAGCAGCCATTATGGCTTCGAGTATGCCCCTCCCTGACGGTGTCACGGAGGCCGGATATATTGGAGCTATGACTGGCTCTGCAATTGATGTCGTCAAATGTGAGACGAACGACCTATACGTTCCAGCCAATGCAGAGATTATCCTCGAGGGTACCATGTCTATCACTGAGACCGGGCCTGAGGGGCCCTTCGGAGAGATGCACGGGTAAGTATCTCGGGCGTTTGGACTGAATCGTTGTCCTAATTGGCACTAGATATGTTTTTCCTGGTACCGCGCATCCTTGTCCATTGTACAAGGTGAACAAAATTACCTACCGCAACGGCGCCATTATGCCAGTTTCAAATTGCGGTCGCCTTACTGATGAGACAGTAAGCAAAGCTCCCCTTTGGAACAATTCAATATCATCTCACTGACATTTCCTAAGCATACAATGATTGGTCCTCTTGCTGCTGCCGAGATTCTTCAGCTTTGCAAGGATGCTGGCCTTCCGGTCAAGGAGGCGATGTCACCTTTTGAGTCTCAGGTCACCTGGGTTGTTCTTCAAATCGACACCGCCAAACTTCGCCATATGAAGACTACATCAGCCGAGTTCAGCAAAAGCATCGGAGATCTTGTTTTCAACCACAAGGCAGGCTATACTATTCATCGCCTTGTTCTTGTCGGTGAAGATATCAACGTCTACGACTTCAAGGATGTTACCTGGGCATTCTGCACCCGATGCCGTCCAAGCCTCGATGAGTACTTCTACGAGGACTGTCGGGGCTTCCCTCTCATCCCTTACATGTCGCAAGGCAACGGAAACCCAACCCAGGGTGGAAAGGTGGTGTCGGATGCACTGCTGCCGACGGAGTATACTACAGGTCCTAATTGGGAGACAGCTGATTTCAAACACTCTTATCCAGAGTCAATCAAGGCTAAGGTTAATGCCCAATGGACGGCAATGGGCTTCAAGGCGGACCTGTAGTTACTACCTGTATTGTTCAACATGCTCAGGTTTATTTGAGACATTGATTCATTGGCTTAATGTGAGGCTCCTAGTTAACTTATCAATCCATGTGCGTACTGCAAAATTTAGTATTTCTTATTTCAGGTCTTGGAATGAGTGAGTACTCCTGTATAGCTCTCCACTAAACAGCTGGACCCGGTGTGTTGATATAACAACTCATCAATACGACCCCGAGTTACGTTCGGTAGGAATTGAAGACCTCAATATCCCATTTGATTGGCAGGCACATTTGCTATATGATACGAAACACGGCATATTTCGATACTCTGTCCATTCCTTGCTTAGATTGAGTGCTTGACTAGCTAATTGCGAACACGCTGGCCTATATGAAGAATCTGCGAGCCTGCTATTTATCCGATATCCGATCGATTCTTATCAATATCCAAAACAAACAAACAAAAGGGTCGTCTTTCACCAGCCGGGGAGAACAAAATTTGGCTCATCGTGCTTTTACGCTCATATGCTCTTCCGCACACTGCAACTTGTTCCTTCTCATAGTTCAGCCGCAAGTGGATGTAAGCTTAAGTCTGGTGTGCCTGGGCTTTGAACCTCATCGAGATCGTCCCAATGCATGGATTGAGAATTCTGCGCGCTCTAGCCAATCTGACAATCCATGGTTTACGCCAAAGGCTGTTATTAAGCGCCTGGGTGTTGTAAAAAGGCTGTCGAAAAGACCCTAACTTGTCCCACCCTCTTTTCAACACCCTTAAGATTACCAGACACGGATCTTTCACCTTTCGAGAGAGGCGTGTTCTGTACTTGGGCCTACAACGCTACATATCATAGGCGATTAAAAGCCTTGGAGGACCCTGTTTGCCTACTGTACGTGACCTTTTATGATCTCAGATTGGTGATTTTACTGAAGCAACCGTCATGGAACTTCGTTGGCGATTCTGAAGGATTCGATATGCTGTGTTTTATCGCGAGCAAAGTGGCTAAAAAAAAAAAAATAAAAAACTTATACTGCCAAACCCTACCATCTTTAAGAGAGAATACTATGTTCCCCATCCATTCCACCGTTCGAAATTCTCAGTATCCAGTCCAAATAAGTCCAGCATCCTACCCACATTCTGGTCAACTAGATCCTCCACGCCAGCCGGACGAATGTAAAATGCTGGCATTGGCGGGAAAATCACCGCTCCGCTCTGTGTTATACTGAGCATATTGCGCAGATGGATCTCGCTTAACGGCGTCTCGCGAGTAACGAGGACAAGCCGACGACGTTCCTTGAGCATGACGTCCGCCGTGCGCGAGATCAAATCGTCACAGAAGCCTGAGGTGATGCCTGCCAGCGTCTTCATGCTGCAAGGGACCACAATCATCCCATCTGTCTGGAACGAGCCGCTGGCGACCGGAGCAGCCATGTCGTTGGCATTGTGGACTTTATCGGCAAGGGCGCGGACGTTCGACGGGTGGTAGTCTGTTTCGTATTTAATTGTGGCTTCGGCCCATTTGCTCATCACGAGGTGTGTTTCGACGTTGAGTCGTCGCAGGGCTATGAGGACTTTGATTCCGAGTATCGCGCCGGTGGCTCCCGTCATGGCCACCACGATGCGACGGCGACTTTTGGGGGGACTAGGGGCGGCCTCTATTCCCATAGAGTCAGGGGGCATTTCCGTAGAGTCAGGAGACTCCCGCATAGAATGAGGTGTCATAGTACCGGTGTTGTTGGTGCCAGTGCTGGAAAATAATGAATTTAACATGGTTGCGTAGCTTCCAGCAGCCGATTAGAAGCCAAGCACTCGGATACTTATACTCCTGCGTGGCGGCAAAATTTGTTTTTCAACATTCCAGTGCTCATCACCAGTCCCAAGATATATTCCAACTAACAAAGTGTCGTAGGCCCTTTCAGATGATGTCACCGATCCGAGGCCACCGATCCGAGGCCACCGAGATGCGAAGGTGACTCGGATCGGTAGGATGTCAGTTAAAGGAATTGACTTTCCTGTGATAGATCAAAGAGTGGGACTAGATTATCGCGTTAGCTAGTGGCGTCAGCCCATTTCCGAGCATCACTTACAATTCATGATGGAATCGATATACGGAACAGGAGAAACACCTAGAGCATCCAGTCCAATGGGAAAGGCATTCGGCATGCTGCTTATCTGCATTAGCATGGTCCCCAAAGACTCTTGCGCGACGAACTTACGAAAAGGTAGGGAGCAAATTCTCCAAATCTTCAGCGTTGTTCTCTTGGCTATCTTGCTGATTTAGTGCAGTTCCCACAGCATTGCGCAGCATCACTAGTGCCCGAATATGTCGCTCCGAAAGCCACTGCCCATCATCGACTGAGCTTGTGTCCCCATTTCCAGCAGGCTCGGTCGCTGAAAAGACTTCGATCACTCGTTGTTGGAGATCGCGACACTCTTGGTCATGCCGTGTCTCTTCCCAAATGCACAAAAGCAGCGTCGAGCTAAGAACTGTATGCACCATCGACCATGTGCGAAGAGGGACAGTACTCAACACTTGAAAGTCCAGGAAAGCCTTTGATGCATTAACTAGACTAGATTTAGCACGTGCACGAAGCATTTCATACCCATATTGAGGATTGTGTTGCAGGGTGCGTTTCATGGCCGGCCGACAGAGAATTGAAATAGCCAAGGAAATATGCATTTTCAGTGCCAAGTGCTCGAGGTTCTGATGGAAGGTTTTGCAATGCTCGCGACTGTGCAGATGTGGCTCTGCCCGAATGGAAATACCGTCGAGTGTTGTTAGTAGGTCAAGTGATCGGCCGACTTCGTGCGTTTCCACCTCTGGCTTGATAATGTCCAGTGCCATTCGACAGAGGCAGTGCATAATATCTTTGTAAGAGAGATTACGACGGGAAAATACAGAGCTATCCGAAGGCCAGCCTGAGAGAGAGACAATATTTGGCCGATCGTAGCATAGACAGAGCAGACTATCTTGCCAGACAATTGTGAGCCTATCCTCCATTAGCTTTCAGATGGCATAATACGAGCTATTCGACCGTACCATAATGCCTTCGCCTTTGAACGGACATATTCTGGCAAATGGGCGATACTCTCGCTCGTATGCAATCCGAGAGTCTGCGCTAGCCGAACTGTTGTACCTAGTAATGCCCATGCAGCATCTGATTGTCCATTATTCTGAAGCGTATTCCCCAGGACTAGTAAGGTCTGGATAGTATCCAGCGAAGCTCTAAACAGGAAATTGGCTAACCGTAGCGCCTGGAACGACCGACGGGCTTAATCCACTGTCGTTAGCATCATCACAAAACACGATTCGCGACCACATACCCAGTTCCTGACATGTCTCAGTGCGCTGAGGATGCTCCATATCCGAGTAGTGTGCCCCAGATGCCAATGTAGCAAGTAATAAACTGACATGGCCAATGGACTGGGCCGTAGACCACCGACCAGAAATATGATTAGCGTCCCGGAACTCCCCTTCAGCGTGAGCATTAAGATACGAGCAGAGATCTGACTCAAATTGGTCCACGTCTACCAAGATAGGATTGAACGGATAAGAACATAAGCGGTAAAAATGGAAGTATCTAAACCTTGTTAGCTGGTTGGCGTACCTTGCATCTTAGGGTTCTTACTTGAGTACTTCATCCCGCTGAGGTAAAATTTGCAAAAGAGACTTCCAACGTTCATGTGGCGTCTTCGAATCCATGAATGGATAGTTGTTATATGTATTGTGCAAGCCAAGCACCGATCCGACCTCCTGCGCTGTGGCCCCATTGGCATCCTGGGTGCGCTGTTGGAGAATTGACATAACAGAATTATCCCCAGAGAAGACATATTCTTCCTCTCTGCCATCTGACCGATCTTGTCGACTTCCTTGTGCTTGCGTATATTCCTGTTGCTTTTGCCTAGGGCCTTGACCTTGATACTGGCGCTGGTTATGACCCCGAGCCGGACTCCCCCCTAATCCGTGCACCGATTCCGATCTCTGGGAAACTCTATTTGCAGCTTGTCCGCTTGCACGAGACGCGGATGCATCATACGTGCAGATCTCTGGATGTCCTCGTCGCAGACATGTCCGACATGGCTGCTCGCCGTTGCACTTGACCTTGCGCTGGTGACACGCGTAGCAGGCCTTGAATTCACGTTTGCGTCTGGACTGCAGGATGTGGTCTATCTTCTGCTTTTCACTTTCCGCTGTCATGTTCGTTTTGTACTTGCACTTACCTTTTCTACGCTGTATCTTCGGTGGTGAGTGGTGACTTTCGGAGTCGTCGGTGGCATGAGTCAGCATCCGTATATCTGCTAACTACCAGCCAATCAAATGAAGACTTGTATTACACCGGTTCACGTAATCAATCACCGCACAATTCCGACCACCGAGTACGAGCAGTCGGATGCCACTTTCAAGACCAATGCCACAGAGCCCGATCTCCCGCCGCCAACAGGAAACAGTGTAGAGTTTATCAGAGTGACCCCCTTCTGTTCCAGCACCATTCAACAGCATCAGGGATTTTGGCAAGATCATATTGGCTACACAGCAGAAGCAGTTTGACATTGGATTCTAGTGGATCCAGGTGCATCTGTTGAACAATCTGGGGCTGTTTACCCTACATCAGAAGAGCGCGTTCTTAGCATTTCAATTCAACATCTCCACATGTCAATCCAGGGGGATAGGGAGCCTCATGGGGGACCATCAATCCCATTGATCAAATTAGGTACCAGTGCCATCAAAAGGTGTCTCGGGCTAATTAATTTGTCTTTATCTTTATGTTAGGCCACACCCTAACATAAAGATAAAGAATAGCTGGAAGAATATTGGTTCAGAGGATAAGAAGATAATGTTCTAAGAGTAGAAAGAAGATACTATAGTAGAATAGTATGCTTCGCTAATATTATCTTTATTATAATTTTTATATTAAATAGGCTATAGTAGGGCCATTGGCCAATCAGCTTCAAGTATGGTATATGAATAAGGATATAAAGACACTGACTAGGCTATTAACTTCAAGAATGGGGTACTAGACTAGGGAAACAAAGTGATATATCGACTGGACTCAGAAGGAAAAGTGAAAATTGTCGATCTACTGAATACTTAAAGCAGCTCTCGCGTAAGAAAGAATATTGACAAGAGTAAAGTGTAGATGCATAAAAGACAATGAGATATCAAACGAAAGAATAAGGAAGTGGAATAGAAATATGAGAGAAGGAAAGACAAAAATGATTGACAGGAACTTGACTGGCCTTCGTGGTATGCAGTAGTCAGAAGTAGCTCACCACTCTGCCATGAGAGCATCAATCTTCTCAACAATAGCATCACGGTAGAGAGTCATCCCAGGGCTGCGCAGATGGAAGGTTTTGATCTGTCGAGTAGAAACCCAATGGCCTATTTCCTGGGCGTTTACATCTCCATCTTTGATGGCCTGGGTTGCATTCCCATACGACCAAGCCAGTGGTCCATTTGGTTCTTCCTCGATTCCCATTGCACCGAAACATAGCCGGTTCTGCCATGAATCTGGACTCCCCCCCCCTGCGTTTGTTTGCAATTCGACGCGCCCAAAAAATTGATTCCAATGTTCATCAGAGTGGAAATCTCGGCGGACTCAGTTGATGCGGCATCATTGTCACCCAGAGGAATATCATTCCACGCGCTCAAGAAGAAATAGGTGTTTGGTGCTTTGGCGTCAGGCTCATGAGTCCCTTGCTCACACCAGCGGTGTAGTCAAGGTTCTTTTGAACATCAAAATAGTGAACAGCAGTTCCTCTTCCTGCCTCAGGATTGGCATCATTGATGGCAGCTTCAAACACATTATTGAGTTGAGTGACAAGAAGATTGAGTTCTGAATGTAAGTCTTTGTTAGGGACAACCTAGGGCTTGCAAGTACCAGTAGGCCAAAAGACCACTATATCTGGCTTCTCACAAGCCAGACATCCCTAGGCATCTTATATAGTAGCACACTGTTAGGCCGTACCCTAACAGTCTTCTGTGGGGTAAATGATTCTGTTCAAAAGCCAGTCCCAAGAAGGCTTGTAGCCACCCCAAAAGTAATGGAAGCTGCTCTTATCACAATGAAAGGTATCTTGATTGAAGAAACCTGGGTAGCCAGTGACGAATAGATTGAGATCAGGTTGTTCCCTCCATGTCAGTCATGAGCTACCACAGACTGTTGAGGTGAGTAACAAACGTTATCCTCCATGCTGCCATGGCTCTCGGTTCCAACCATGTCCACCTCCCAGCCATCAAACCGAAGCTAGTCCCGAAGAGGCTTACGGTAGCCATTACCGCTTTCAGAAAGCAATCCCCAGGTGATAGAGGCACCAAGTGGAAGGATTCTTAACTAAGAATCATCAACATGAAGCAAAATATTATATTTGTCATAATAGTCATACAAAAAGGATGGCAAATTTTCGGGAGGGGATCACTAGACCTGATACATATGCGAGTCATCAGCCCCGTCATAGTAGCTGTAGCTGGTGTTGCCTGTAGCATTCGAGGGGCCACCAAGCGCCGCGACAGACTGGGAAGACCCATCCTCATTCATGAACACATCATCACAGCCCTAGATTAAAGTGGTTAACCATATCCTATAGAAAGTAATGGAACCTACTAACTTCTTCCCAGGGTGGTCCCTCCTTCAACCGTAGATCCGATTTCTCAATTTTCCTTCCCCCCTGGAAAAATACTGTATCTGCAGGAACCACATCATCACAATTAAATTGGCGGTGCCAATCTATTGCTGCAGCTATGTTGTCTCTGTGTATGGTTTCGTGGTAGAAAGGGGCCATTTTTTGGAGTTCATCAATTCGTTGTGCCCGGGTAATAGGCCATTGCGGCGTAAAATCCCAAGGAAAGGGGTCATCCAGAGTAATTGAGCGGGAGGGCTTGGGAGTCTCTGCTTAAAAAGGTTAGATTGTTTAAGGCTGAAGTGTTATTGGTAGGAAGAAAAGGTCAAGAGTTTGGGAAGGTCGCTGTTTGCCGGAAGGAAGAGCAAGGAAATGACGCAGTGAGTGACATACCCGGATCCTGGATACGCTGGTGCGGCGTCTGATTCTCTTGGGGCAGCATGGCTGCTTCACCTTCATCTCTGCTGCTGCTGTGCTCAGCGACTTTGTCGCTTGGTCCCGCAATCGACTCTGGTCCTTCCGGACCGCCACGCATATTATGAGCATGCCGGGAGGTTTCAGTTGACGGTGACTGTTGTTGCTGAAGTTGCTGAATTTGAACGCGTTGGCTTTGAATCACTTATAATAGCCTGTTCTATAGATCAATGGTCAGCAAATGTCAGTAGTCATGAATAGGACCAAAGTACCACTTGGGCTTCATGTTCCTGCTCGATCTCCTGATGCAAACCCCCTAAAGATGGCATGCGCTGATGATGATGCGGATCGCCCGTCGGGGCCAAGATCGGGCTACTCCCGTTTCTTGCACGGCTCCTGGGCGAAGATCCGGGGTTAGAGAGAGATAAAGAGTCATCAGATCGACGATGTTCCGAGATCGACAGACAGCTGCGGGGGGAGCTAAGATCATCCATGGCTGCAGCGGCGGAGTACTGTGGTGGGTTGAGTTAATGGACACTGGAGTTGTCAATTGAACCCTGACGGTGATGATGCGAGACTGCCAGGGAAATTCAGCACCAAGAGCACTGTGCTAGGATAAAAATCCGGGTCAGTGTAATTTTTCCAGTGAAGAGTGAGGCTTAACAGAACTCTCCACAAGATCAACCCTAACCCGCTTCAGTACCGGGTTTCACCGCCTTCGCTTTCTGCCCAGTAGTCACAATGTGCATCCTTGTTGAATAGGCAGGCAGGTACTTGAAATACCCGTAATGACCACTTAACAGAGGCCATGATCATTTTGGTAGTCTAGCGGTATTATGAGTCAACAGGAAGTGTCCTGTGCTTGGGCGAGCTACAGGACGAAACGGCCAAAGCGCTCCTCTTAGAACTTTGAGGGATCGCTCATAGCCAGTGAGCACGTGGAAATCTCCGACGACGAGGATCCCCTTCCTTCAAAGAGGGTTTTCTCTTGCCTCAAGAGATCAGGAACTTGCAACTCATAACGGCAGGATGTATGCAGCCTGAAATTTTTCGCGCGTCCCAGAAGAGTTGCGGCTCAAGGGTTCCCGTGCAGCGACGGGATATGATGGTGTAAGCGTATTTGAGAGGAGGGCTGTTGGAGGGTATTATTGCTTATCAAGTATTATTTGAGATACCCGATAGCTTTATGCGCAAAAACAAAATGCAATGAGATTGGTTTCGCCAGCTGAATTTGAAACACCTCCTGCTATTACTTGATATATTGATGCTCTTGAAGGTGGTCTCCTACTAGTCTATGAGCCTGGATCTATATTCTAGCAAGATCGTGCGCTAATCTATTGTACTGATATTCCAAAATCATGGTCTGAAGATCCTGGTGCGGGTTCCAGTTAAACGTGGCCCGAGAATTAGTGCGCGTGGCCCGGCCGGATCGGTCGAATGCGGGTTCCAGTTAAACATGGCCCGACAATTAGTGCGCGTGGCCCGAAATTTTCTTAGTAAGCAAGGTTTAGTTCGGGCATGGTCAGCTGCCACACCTGAGCGTGGCCCGAAATAATACTGGAATTATGAAAATTAATTACTAATAATGCATGATATAGCTGCGAAGCAAAGAATGTAATATAGCCTTCTGTTGAATTTGGGCTTTTTTTCTCATTATTATTAATTCTCTGCCTCCTAGTTTGTGTAGTTACTCACAGCACAGCCTGCCAACTGCTTCCCACAGTTGGCAGGTGGTGCCGCAAGTTGTTATGCATAAAAATATTATATAATACTTAGGAGTTTGGGCCACACGCACTAATTCTCGGGCCACGTTTAACTGGGTGCCCAAAGCGAGATATCTATAGACAATACCCTGATTTGGGATCTGGCCGAACTAGCTTGGACTGGAAGGAATTTCAGGGTGCAATATGCAATGCTTGGGATGGCCTTGGTCAATCAGCCACAGGAAATTGAGGCAGCACATGCTGCAAAAGACTGGTATACTAAATACTAGCCCTAAATAGCTAGTATCTGTTATTAGGGAAGTCGACTATCAATTTTCGTGGACATATTCGCTATTTTTGTAGGGTAATCAAATGCCGGAAATCGGGGTGTGCACAGACTTTTGACCCCACTGGTGTAGTTGGCCATCGGTTGCGTTAGCGCAATATAATGGAGATGACTCCTTGTTGAGCCTCGATCTCTCCGCATTTATCCTAACAACCACAATGCTTTTGAGTCGCCATGTGCCTATTAACATTTTGAGATCCGCAACCCCATTGCTGTCAATCCATACTTTTCGGGTCTTCCTATTCTTCCTACTATTTTATGTTTTCCTCTTCCTGTGTGCGCGTGCTCGCTCTTCACGCGACCCGGGCTCGGTCTTTTTTAACCCGTCGACTGCCTACGACCTTTCATATTCGGCCACTAGGCTCGAGCAAGGGGCGACATATCTCGATGAAGTCGGAACAAATGTAACGGAGGCATCCAAGGAACCGGTAGGGACATCGTCGCGTCAGCCCGGGCTTTGTGTGGGGATTGCGACCATTGCGCGAAAAGGCGTTCGGTATTTCAAGGGGACGGTGGGCACGGTGTTGGAGGGGTTGAGCGAGGCAGAGCGATCCGATATCCATTTGATACTGTTCATTGCGCACACCAATCCGTCGGAACATCCGGCATATTCCGAGCCATGGCTACACGAACTCGCGGACGAAGTGCTGTTGTATAATTCGGACGTCGACATCGATCACATACGCGGGCTGGAGACGGATGAGGCAAAGGCTTCAGGGCGGGAGAAGGCGTTGTTCGACTACATATACCTATTGAAGGCATGCGAGGCCACGAACACGCCATACATTGTTATCCTTGAAGACGATGTTGTCGCTCTCGACGGGTGGTATCATCGGACTCGCGATGCGTTGGCCTCCGCTGAGCAGCAGTCTGAGGAGATAGGGATATCGAAATGTGAGTTTTCTATAGCTATATCTAGTTGGGTGGATTTTCCTTTCTGACCGGTGGCTAATGATCCGCCAATCCAGGGTTATACCTTCGTCTCTTTTACACGGAGGAGTTTCTTGGCTGGAATTCAGAAGAATGGCCTGTCTACCTTTTCTACTCGATTATCGCAGTCTGCTTTGTGGCCTGCGTTCTCCTAGGCTTTCGAAAATATCGACCATCTGCCCGCTCATACCTAACAAATGAGACCATACTCCTTTTAAGCGGCATATGCACGCCTTTTTTGATTGCCCTTTTCTTTGCCACAGGCCGGGTAACGATGCTCCCTGCCCCTGAGGGTGTACATCAGATGCCCAAATTCGGCTGTTGCTCACAGGCCTTTGTCTTCCCCCGAACGCGAGTCCCCGATTTGGTGGACTTGTACAGATCTAAACATATTGGATACGTCGACATGATCACGGAGGAATATGCAGACGCGAACGACGAGGTCCGCTGGGCTGTAACCCCGAGCGTTGTACAGCATGTTGGGCGACATAGCTCGAAGGGTGGTGATCAAGATACTTCAGTGGTCAAAAAGCCCAAGTCTAAGAGCGAATTGACCGATGTGGAGAAATTATGGAACTTCGGTTTTGAAAAGAATAACGCTGAAGCTTTGCGCGCGGAACATGATTATCGCGTTCATGGCACTGGGTGATGACGGTTTTCCTTCTAAATTACGTGTGTAAGTATGCATATTATCATTCAAATAATGATAAGAATTAGTTTACGAACTACTCCGGTATGGTTCTTACGGTAATGCCAAGCAGCGAGAGGCCATTGCACTGATTAAATCCAAGTGCCAAGCACAGAGCCCATAAGATCGGCGTAATCTCGTAGGCGAGGTCTGGTCTGTGTACAAGCTTATATGCGTGATCAAGTAACAGGGTCAACTTCGCCTACACAACCATGGCTTGTACTTCCGGCCCTTAACTTTGGGTGGTTTGGCCCCTACTGGACCATCATCGGGTTAGAGTTCTTCGTATTGTTACGCTCTGCCCGCTGGAGTTCTCTGGCCTATAGTGTCATTAGACCTTTACAAAATAGGCCTTTCGTGGATCACTCGTGCTTGTCCATCGCTTGTGAACGGATCTGTCTTTTCTTGAACAGGAAGGAGGACCATTAGGGTGGCTTAGTATCACGTGAATCTTGGCCGGCTTTTACCTATATATAGACCCCTTTGTAGTTGGTCGAACATGCCAATCAGAGACGCCCAGCAACTAACACGACCAACATTGAAGTCATGGGGCGTCGTAGTGCATATCACCAGCCGTGTGAAGATGTGCAATGCTCACACATATAACTACCCATTATCGTATGCTGAAGACTGGCCCACATCATACTCTGCTGTTACACGGCTGAGTTACCTTGCCTCCCGCATAATGTCCTATTCTAATGGTGCATATAATCACGCACGACTGGACCTCGGTATCACACCCAAGGCTTCCAAACCACGATATACTCTGCGAGCACCAGACCGCCAGGTAGCCTTTCGGCAGGAGAATATCGCAAGTGAGAAAACCTTGCTGTTCCTCAAACCACGCGGCGACGCTCAGGCCCAGGACGCATTCAAAATCACCTACGAAGACAGCACTCCCGCGTTCACAGCGACAGGTCGGAAATATGGCTATCGTTCGTGTCGGGAACTCCGCGATGCCTCGGGCCTGCCGCTCTGTGACATCCACAAGAAGCCGCTGTCGAGTCCGTTTAGTTGGGTGGTGACTCTTCCCGGGAGCAAACCCAGTGATACGGATGCGGCAATCGCAAAGGCAACGGCCCAATGGAGCTGGAGCAGTATTAACTTGAACGTCACGTTTCGGAACAGCGCGGCTGCGGAGACCAAGCGGGATGAGGAGAAGGAGGTCTCGTTGACGGTGAAGAAGTACGGTCATGTCCTGTCGTTCTTCGATGTCGTGGATGGTGATAGGAGAATTGCTGAGGTGCGCGAGAGTGTATCTAATAACAAAACATTGGCGTTGAGGAGGAACTCTCGGGGTGTGAATCGTCGGCCTGCGTTGGATTTAATCATTGCTCCGGGAATGGATATGTCTTTGGTAAGTCTTTCCGGCAGCGATTATATCTATAGCAGCTGACTCTGGCGCAGGTGGCAGCGATTGCGATTATTGTGTCGGATTGGTTCTTTGGATCAGATTAGTTTGGGGAGCTGATAACTCTTCCGTATCTCATAATGGTTTATTGGTCTTTTTACTAATTTGTACCTGATCTCTATTCCACATATAAGGTATTTATGTTTGTTCGAGGTGGAACGAGTCCAATGATCATTCAGTTCTGGAATATTAGACACTTCCTGCAGTACTGCATCTCTTGTTCAGGTCTTCCTGGGAGAACGGACAAAGACCAGTGTTGTAAGTCCTTGGAAAAGAAGTAGAGGAACTGCTCTGCAAACGTAAATAAGATCAAAGTTCAGGTCAAGGTACGAATGCATAAATCTGGCATTTAACAGTAAACATAGTAACCAACCAACCAACCAACATAACACAAAGTAGCATTCACTCGAAACCAAAACACAGAAGTCTATTTGCTGGGAGGAGTCCAGTTAGGGTTTGTGTAGAGCCCCCATTTAAGTTCCCCAGCGCCCATCCCACCCCTATCACTCTGGCAGCTCATCTCACCCTTAGCACCGACTCGTCCACCGCTCTGGAACCGCTTGATAGACTCATTGATCAGGTCGGTGATATCGGCATTGCCAATATGGGCCGTGTCGGCAGCCTTATTACCCTCGGCACCGAACGCACATGTCCCAAAGTCCACGAGCGTGTACTGCTCGCCGATCAGGGACACCTTCCAGGTGCCGCCGTTGGCAATGTTGCGGACGATTTTCTGGCAGTCGGCCACAGTGGGAGAGCCACCGGAGGTTTCGTTTTCGTAGGTGCTTTTGCCGCAGTCGTTGACCTTCTTGCGGGCCACGAGGTCGTTGGCGGGTGCGGCTTGGGCGACGGCTAGCATGGAGGCCAGGGCCACGGCGAGGGAGACCTTCATTTTGAGACTTGTTTGGTAGGTTGAATAGACTGCGGAAAGAAGAGGCTTTATGGCTCGTAGTGGTATTGCAAAAGACGGGTTGATAATGAGGATAGTGAATTGTATCTTAGGTGGAAGTTGACGACCTTTTATATCCATGGGCTTCAGGAATACACTCCATACGAATCACGAGACCATGATCCAGGGCATAGGCACCCAGCCTCCAACATCCAGTAATTCCCTAAGTCTCGAAGTCCCAGGCGAGTTAATGTCAGTAGAATATGGCAATGCAACTCCTTCGGCCCCGGATCCATTCTTTCTTGAGTCAAAAATCCAACGAGATCCACTCGTATAGCAGTGCAACATGCCAGGTATGAAATTTCCGTCATCATGTTTTATCCTCTGTATACTCATGTGACGCCAGTTTTGGCCCCCATTGTTATCCTCGCCAACATTGGATAACTAGCCCTAAGCCGGATATCAATAAACACGCCACCACCTGGGGCTACTAACTTGGCAAAGTGGGACTGCTACCGGCACCGACACTCCCCGGAATTGTAGAGGTGGAGCAGCGATGCACCGCTTTAGGGAATTTCGACAGTGCCCGCTCCATACGTCTGCCAAGAGAGTAAGCATAACTGACAAATACCGAAATATGACGTCCTGAGCCCTAGACCTGCAGGATGTAGGATGTCGCCTGCAGAAATGTACCCGAAGGATCGCAGCCACTATGACTGCACATAATCCGTTGCCCTGGTGTGGGGGCCTAGATGAGTTTGGCCCCCAATTGGGAGCTATTACCCCATAGTTGGACCCTGGTGACGGAAATGAGATGAGATCCATTTGAGTTTTTGGCAGGGGCAGTGATCCTTCAACCTCATTATTCAGATCGAACGCAGCCACGGATGTTAGCCATGAACCGGAGTACTTTTCCCACTGCCATAGCCCTAGAACCGAGGTTCTCTGGCATCGTGTATAGTGATTTTCTTTGCTCCCTTATAGATCGTCCCTGGTTTGAATGATTTGCGAGATGTTCCTTTGATCCCGATTCTCAACGCCAAAGCTGGTACATAATTTAATAGGCCCCGACCCAGCATCTTCTCCGGAGTAATCTGCCATGGAAGCGAACCAACTGTCACATATTCAATGGTGTAGTGAGACATTTTTAACCCTCACCAATCAGACAGAATGCGCTTGCAATTTGTCAGTTGGATATGATCCGGGCATAGTCGAGATCCCCCCGCCAAGCGATGCATAGTTCGCTGCTCCGCCTCTATAATCCTGGGGTCGGCTGCGGTCCCACTTTGCCAAGGTAAGCGCCCCAGTGAGGTGGAGGCGCGTTTATCGATATCCGGCTTAGGGCTAATTATCCAACGTTTGACTTTGTTATAGGACCCTTACTCCGTACTGAATGTTGAATACGAAGTGGTCCACGACAATGTCTCATACATCGAGTGTTTCTGAGCCAAGGATTCTGTTTCCCTTGGCGCCTGACCATCTTCCTTCATACGAACCCAGACGGGTCTCTCGGGGTCGTCGTATGCTGTTATTCATGTAGAATCCTTTGGATAATGGCCCCCAAGTGCATACCAGTATACCAGGTCATAGCCCTGTTGCGATTGATGTCATTTTGATCAGGAGAGAGGAGGGGAGGAAAAGATATAAAGACCTTCGATAATTCCGTTGAATCCAGGATAAACAGCAACATATCAGTGTCCGTCCGCTGTGTTACTTTATACAAATCCAAGTCTACAGAGACAATTATCTCTTTGCAATGCGTCTCTCAACCACCGTCGCTTTCGCCACTCTCCTGGCCGCCGTAACGGCCGCCCCAACCATCAACACGGTCGAAGGCCCCGACAGCGGCAATGCCATTTTCAAGCGCGGCCACGAAGACAAATGCGGCGCAAGCTCCTACGAGAACCAAACCTCGGGCGGCTCCCCGCTGGCCAAGGACTGCGAGCAGCTCATCAAGAACATCGATGCCGGCGGCACCTGGACGCTGCGCGCGAACCAGCAGCGCGAGCTCGCGAAGAAGGGCACCTGTGCATTTGGTGCGCAGGGCACAAAGCAGCCGAAGGATATCACGTTTGGAAACGGTGACATCATCGATTTGGTTAGGTCGTCGATTGATCGGTTTAAGACGGCTGATGGGAAGGTCGGGGCGAAGGGGAAAGTTAGGTGCCGGTGTGTGGATGTTTCTGGGGATGGGTTCACGGAGGTTGAATGGGGTATCTACCACACTTGAGTGGTTTACCTGTCTGTTTTGGTTATCTTGTATTAGGGCTCCTGGTTGTATGCATCTGTTTCAATGTTGAGTCTCATTAGTACGAACGCACAAGATCAGTAGATGTCTGCATATATCGTTGACAGAACATTTGCACTGATCATGGTAAAACCAGGCATATTGAGTCGGACACTGGCATCTCTTATTGGCAATACTAAATATTAAAAGAAGCTGCCTGTATCCATTGTCCCAAAAAGGGAGCAATGTTATATCCGAAGTAATCAGAATTAGGTAGGCCTGAGTGTATACAGGATCAGGCTAGGCATGCTTGCGTAGCAATATTGGGAAGCGAGACTGTCAGGATCAGCCGTCGGGGTTACAACTCTATAGATATGAAAACAGCGGAATCAGACAGAATGGCAAACTCAATAGCGGCCTGCCACTTAATTAAAATAAATGAGGAGGGAATATTTACAAGAAAATCATGACCGTTAAGATGATGATGACGATGATGGTGATGCAAAACATATATCTCAGCATAAAATGCAGGTCAAGTACAAAGCAATGGGAAGGAGTGATAATCCAACCGAACAACTGTATTCCCCGTAACGGTTAACTCGACAAATGGCCGACCCAAGGTTAGTAAGATGAAAGAGGAGCGAGGAAAGCGACAGGCAGTGAATATAAATGGTATACTAGCTGAGTTGGACGTAATTTGCTGTCGAGGATGCCTGTTAGCGATAGCGTTAAATACAAAGGATCGATAGACTCACCTGGAAACTGTCCCTGGCGCTTCTCAACCCTACCCGTCCACCATTCGTTTTTATTATCAGTCCGCTGCACGATCTCAATCACCTCGCCAGCGGAGAAACTGAGATCACCATGGGCCTGTGCTTCGTAGTCGTACAGGGCCGTCGCCGTTTCCACTGGGGCACGGAATTGAGCAGGCTTGGGTTTGGGCGGAGGCGGCGCGGGCTTGCCTTTGGCGGCGGCCGTCATGCTACTAGCACTGCTGGCACTACTTCCGACGGTCGCGGCAGAGTAGGGCGGCGGAGGATTCTCCACCGAGTCGCTGGCGGTGTCGTTTGGTCGTGACGACTTGGAATCGTAGCCGAATTTCTCTCTGTTGGCCAAGTCCGGTTTGGATCCCGGGATGGACGGTTTCGAGCCGGGCTTACGGCCTTGAGTGGTCTTGTAGTGAACGATGCTGAGCCCCTCCGTGCGTTCCTTGACGTCCCCACGCTTCTTGTTAAACGCCTCCTCCACGTCCAGGGTGAGGTCAAAGTAGCCGATGTTCATCCCTTGCATCTTGTCGTGCAAGGTGTAGAAGACGTTCAGTTGCATGTAATAGAAGGACTGGAATAACGGACGGATGAATTCGGCCTCGAGCGCGAACAGTTTGGGCAGCTCGTCCTTGAGCAAGTCGTTGTAGTAGTTGAACTCCTGGGTCGCCTGCTCCACATCCCCCTCGGCCTTGTACAGGGCCTTTTCATCCTTGATGGACTTGTCCTTCTTCTCCTGCAACTTCTTGAGGGTAGTCCGGTGCCGGTCGTGATCGAGCTGCTTGTGGTCGCGCTTGACGCCGACTTTGCGGATCACCTTGATGACCTCAAGCAGCTGGTCCGCAGGGCTGATGATCCGACTGTCGATCATCTCCAGTTCCGGGGCGAGCGACTCCTGTAGTTCGCGAACAATGCTCTCATACTCTTCGCAGGCCTGGATACCTTCAGGGTTGCCTTCGATGGTGTAAGAACTGGGATCGGAGGCGCGACCGGAGATGGGCTTGTATAATTCTGTCATAGACTTGGAGAATTCGATCTGGTGGCTGAGCATGCCTATTATTTACGATCATCATCGTCAGCGTTCGCACAACAGATTGGGAACAACCAAAAAAAAAAAAAAGGGCAAGCAGATACTCACCATTGATGGCGTTGAAGTATTTCTTGGACTCATCGTGCAGTCTCCTGGTCTCCTTTTCGAGCTCCTGGAATCGTCGTTCTGCATCACTGTACACAGCGTCCTTGGTGTGCTCGCCAATATTGAACTTAGCCCGGATTGACTGGGGCGCGCGAACGATGCCCTTCTGAAAGCCTTTAAAACTCATTCTCGTGCCTGATTGTTTCCGGGTCCTCCGGCGATGAAGCCGCAGTCACAAACGGTGGGAGTGGTAAGAGTCAGTGGGCGAAGTAGCGACCGCGAAGGAACGTAGGGCGGGCCAGGTAAGACAGAAGAATGCACGGGCGGTGTTGCTGACAGAGTAGTCCTTTGGAGCGTAGGGAAGACGCAAACAAGAACAGTATAGAAGTACTCTGTAGAGAAGTAGAGAAAACAAGAAAGTCGTGTACTCCGTAGAAGAGTGGTAGTGGTGGGGGGGGGAAATCTGTACTCCGTCAAGACGAACTATTGACGCCAAGCAGTGTCTATGATGCCTGAGGCCGCAGTGGCTGCAATGTCACCGTTCTCCTGTCGCCGGAATGTTGACAGGGTTCAAGAGCAGAGGCGTGAATCCAACTATCAGGTACTCTGTACTCCATACCTGGTCCTGCATTCGAATTTTATACATGGCGAGGCTGTAGTCAATGAGGCGCAGCGAAATGAAGTCATCATGGCTGGTGTTAGGCACCAGAGATCCTGTTCAAACACTGCAAACAATATAAACCTTGCAAACACTCTCGCGTCGGAAGAATGTTCCCCCAAGCCGACGCGGAGGAACAATAACCCGGCAATTAGCAATCAGCACTAGTGATATAACCGGATCCAAACTTTTTCGCCTTACAACACTCCTCCTACTCCCTCCATCGCAACAACATATACTTCTTGCATGATACAGTCGTAATATACGTTTCTTTTCGTCATGTCAAGTGTTTCACACTCTGCCTTGAAACAGGCATCGCGGGCTTATGCTCGTCGGCTTTCATCGACGCCACACGCCTCCTCCCTTCTCCCGCGGAGAGCGATCGCCACCACCACTGTTGGCGGCTCCGCATCATCAAGACGCAGCTATGTCACCGAGACCAAGGCTGGAAATGCCCAGGTGTCAGTGGACGCTGCAATCAAGCAGGAGCAGAAAGCATTCATGAACCAGACCGGCGTGCAGCCGGGGAAGGTTGAGCTCCCCGCCGCCGGGGTATCCGGAGACGCTTCGATGAGCCCCTCCGCCGGCATCCTGAAGCAAGCGACTGTGATGGACCAGGGCACCCGGCCCATTTACTTAGATATGCAGGCGACAACACCAATGGATCCTCGGGTGCTGGACGCCATGCTTCCCTACATGACTGGTATTTACGGTAACCCGCATTCTCGGACACACGCCTACGGTTGGGAGTCGGAGAAGGCGGTCGAACAGGCTCGGGAGAACATCGCCAAATTGATTGGTGCGGATCCCAAGGAAATTATCTTCACCAGTGGTGCGACCGAGAGCAACAACATGAGTCTCAAGGGTGTGACTCGTTTTTTCGGTCGCTCCGGCAAGAAGAAGCATATCATCACCTCGCAGACCGAGCACAAGTGTGTGCTGGACAGCTGCCGGCATCTGCAGGACGAAGGGTATGAGGTGACATACCTACCGGTGCAGAACAACGGGTTGATCCGGGTGGAAGATCTCGAAGCGGCCATTCGTCCTGACACGGCGGTGGTCAGTATCATGGCCGTGAACAATGAGATCGGTGTGATTCAGCCCCTGGAGCAGATCGGAAAGCTCTGTCGCTCCAAGAAGGTGTTCTTCCACACGGATGGCGCTCAAGCTGTCGGTAAGATCCCGCTTGACGTCAATAAGATGAACATCGACTTGATGTCGATCTCCAGCCACAAGATCTACGGGCCCAAGGGGATGGGTGCCTGCTTTGTTCGCCGTAGGCCTCGTGTTCGTCTTGAGCCGATCATCTCTGGTGGAGGCCAGGAGAGAGGACTGCGTAGCGGGACCCTTGCGCCTCATCTTGTTGTTGGCTTTGGCGAGGCGTGCCGTCTTGCCTACCAAGAGATGGAAGTGAGTTGATTTCTTTCCTTCCCTTCCCCATACCTTTTTTGTTGGTTGTCTTCGATGGCGGTGATTATATGCTATTTTTCATGCATGGCTTTCTGAGCTCCTTGATGGTAGCTGCATACCATCAAGGTGTGTTCGTCAAGGGGCCTATTATGACCATAGCAGGGGTAATGAGTCGTCATCGTGTTGACTGCCTTTTTTATGTTTGACCGTTGCATTGCGAGGACAGTGCTAATTCAGTCGTACAGTATGACACCAAGCACATTGAACGCCTGTCGAAACGCCTGTCGGAGGGACTCCTCTCGATGGAGCACACGGCCCTCAATGGCGACCCTGATGCCCACTACCCGGGGTGCGTGAACGTTTCGTTTGCGTACATCGAGGGTGAGTCGCTGCTGATGGCGCTGAAAGACATTGCATTGTCGTCGGGCAGTGCGTGTACGTCGGCGTCGTTGGAGCCCAGCTACGTGCTCCGGGCCCTGGGGACAAGCGACGAGAGCGCGCACAGTAGTATCCGGTTTGGTATTGGGCGGTTCACGACGGACAGCGAGATCGACTACGTGTTGAAGGCCGTCCAGGAGCGGGTGGACTTCCTGCGCGAACTGAGCCCACTGTGGGAGTTGGTGCAGGAGGGCATTGACCTGAAGAGTATTGAATGGAGCCAACATTGATCTTGTTCTTTTTTCATGCCTTTGGTTTTGTATTAGGGTCTTTTGAGCGTGTGTTTATATGTCTACTTTGATATCTCATGAAGGGAAGGCGTTGTCACGAGATGTATTACTCTACAGAAATTGAGACTGTGCTTGTCTGTGTTAGTTATAATCTACAGAGTACGCCATATACCTATACTGCCTGAAGTTACAATCTATGCCATACCATGTACACTCTTAAGTAATAGTTATGCCAAATACCCTATCTAAACTAGTGTAACCGTCGATGAGAATATCGATTCTGGGAAAGAAAAGAAGGAAAAATCTATCTAGGCAGAGAAAGGGGTTTTATCGGCGTCGTGTGCGAGCTGTTTGTCTCAATTGTCTCGGAGGCATTGTTTGCCATGTTAATGGTGTTTGTTGATTTGGCGTAGATGCGGCGTTGCCAACAGGGAGGGTGTTACGGAACATGAACTCGCTAGCTGTATAGCATATATGATCACTTTGGTCTGTTTGGAGTAGGGCATGAACCCCTTGCACACACGAGATAGCTTGTCGCGGCAGGTCCTGCCTCTTTCCTTCCTCTCTTCATGCTAGAATTTTGTCAGATAATCTATCAATAGATTCCTATTAAACCAGACCGCCACGGTTTTAGTCTGAGGGAAAGCTGACTGTCTGCCACACTTCGATTTTGCGGATGAGATCGCCCTTCATCCAGTGGATGACTGTAATGGCTGGCCGTAGTATATTGTTGGATCAGCGTGTATCAAACTTCCTGGAGGGATCAGGCTTCTGATATTGGCAACAGAGGCAGGACTAAAAGACCGTATGTCGAAGTTACGGTTTCGAGGAGCAAGACGGGTTGTCAGAGGTGGGTTTGGAAGGGTAACTGGGTGCAGGATTGGTCCTCCTCGAGTTATCATGGCAGATTTGTTTGATGTGTCGAGAAGTTATCACAGGAATTTGATGTTTGGGGAGATCATCATCCGCATACAACATATACGTACGATATGGCAACACACAGGTTGCTTCAGGCTCTTACGATATGCACTGAGGACCGATCTACCGCCCTCCAGGATCTCGCCTATACCTATGATTGTGTAGGCAAAATGGTCGAAAAGACGGATCACCATCATAGAAAAGTATTCGTTCCAGAATCAAGTTATCCCCGCAACTCAAACTTTACAATATGATGCTCTGGGTCAACTAGTGCAAGCCAGTGGACGTGAACAGGTCAATGTGTCAAATGGTGGGGAGATATTTATTTTCCCGGGGCATTGGGTCACCTACTGGAGACGGGAATCAGATGGTGCAATATACCGAGCAATATCAGCCACTGGGTATTCCGGGTAGTCCCGAAAGTACTTGTATAAGGAGCCTAGCTGCCTCGATACCAAGAACTCTGGAATCTTCAGCAACAGATTGGGTAGTTCAGAGGCTGGTGGCGTGACAGACATATACAAGTACGACAGCATTAGTGGTCAGAATGGGTGCATGGCCTCCATTCCCGGATATTCCATTCTTAACTGGGACCATAACAACCGGCTACGTTCATACTCCTCGCAAATAGTTCCTTACGGTGCTTCTCTTGAGATGACGTGGTATATCTCCAATTCGCAGGGAAAATGAGTTTGCAAAGTCACTGAACGGGCAGCAACTGGGGCCTCAACACCGACCAAGCTGAAAGAGACATGCTATCTCTCATTGCAGGACATCTATACCACATATACAGACGATGGCCATTCAAAACACTGGAGATTACAACAACCATCCTTCGTGAGCCTGCAGTGTCGAGTACGCCCTTGGCACTCATCGAGCACAACTCGAGGATCACCGATACTCTTATCCGATACCGAATGTGTGAAGATCTCGAGTTGGACAACGACTCGCGCCTTGTTTCTTACGATGAATATACACCTTTCGGAGCAAGCGCATATCGTCTTTGTACTGCGAATGCACCTCGGAAGTATTGCTTTGCAGGATCTCAGCACGACCAAGAAAGCAATCTCTATCATGGTGGTGAATGGTACCACGCTGCTTGGCCTGGACGGTGGACGGCCCCGGATCCGTTGGGGGGCAGCGGACGCCCCAGCTCCTACATCTATGCCGGAAATGATCCCGTAAACTTTGATGATCATCGAGGGACTTGCCGAGACAAACGTATAAACGATTCTCAACCTTCCACATCGCAGGGTAAAGGTTCCGCGTGACTAAGCCGAAAGATTCAGGATCTAGCAGTCCATTTATGACTGCCCTAGAAATTTCTAAACCCTTGCTGGAGGAGCCATTTCCTAGAGAAAACAACAACTTCGAAGACGCAACGTACCTCCAGACTCTCGGGGTAAGGCAAAGTGACGAGAGCGATAAATACGCCCATGGAATTTCAAGCGTCCGTAAAGGGAAAAAATCCCTTACGGCCTGGTACTTCGATGAGCATGGAAAACAAAAGAATCTGGAGTATAAGCATCCCAGAAGTCATGACGAAAAAGGCACTCCTTGCGGTTTTCGGGCTGACTAGGATGAGAAGCTGACTGGGATGAGAAGGTAGGGGAACATTACAACGTAATATTGGGAAGGGCAGCAATAAGGGAAAGTATTTGTTTATGAATATACGTAGTAGAATCAGGTATTGAGAAAGAAAAGACCAAGCAAGGAGACAAGCACAGGGAATTAACCAAACTGATAGGATGGAACCAGGTGGAATCTGACAAATACGCAAGGATGACTCCTCAGGTCTCCTGCAACGTATTATTTAGTGGAAATGTGCTGATGGTCTCCGGGTGTACTTGCTCAGGAGATGCGGCAAACTCTGCACATACAGAGTATATTGATATGTACTCGTGGTAGAGTATCTCGGTTTTAGTGTTTTGAAAGACCAATTTTTCTGTTCTGGTCATATGAGCACTTGCCGTTTGTAGCGCTTAGATCGTTACTGCAAGCCTTCAACAACTCTAGGACTCAGTTACAAATCAGTTCTTGGGACTAAAAGTCAGCTTTGAAGCTCAAAATAGCCTCAAATAGCTGCCACAGGCTCGGACCAGTAGATACTACACTACTTTAATATTTGCCACCCTTGTCTCTTGATAACACTACGCTATCAGTGAGTGCCAGCGAGCACTTGTCCGGTCTCGCTTAGCATTCCCGAAAGGGTTGAGCCCTTCTCTCCGACCGACACTCCACCGTACAGGCCAATCAGAAGACAACCCGGTTCATTATCTAGCACCCAGTCTAGGCCTCGCTTAGCACGGGTCTTTCGCGTGCACCCAATGCAGGTTCCTACGTAGGATGCAGTAACTAGTATACTCTGTACAGTAGTTTAGCTTACAGTCGACTGCAGAGTTTGCGGTGTTTACGGAGTATGAATGAGGAGTCGTCAGTAAACGCAGAAATAGTAGCCTGGACAATCCCATTCACCGAATACTCTGTACTCTGTACTCAGTATAACTCGTACGACAGAATTTATTTGCCCCCGGAACTTTCCATTGAGAACCACGCCCCGATCCAGAGCCACCATGGCCAGTCAGTATATATGCAGGCTTCCGCCGGGTACTCTGTCGCCATATTTTTACCATTTCCGGAACGGATCACGCATTAATGGCTGGCTGACATGATTCATCGTCCTCGTTTTCCGTCAGCCGATCCTTAATTATACAGGACCTGAACTGTCTACTATTGTAGTACTCCGAACTCGGGGTACGTTCACTCGAACCTGAGTTCAGTTGAAGTTATTCGTCCCAGGGCCAACTCAGCTGCCGGGTCCCGGTCCGTGTCCTACAAAGCATTGTCGGGGTTTTCTCGATCTACCTTTTTTTGCTTCTCTGGTCCGTTTCCCTTTTGCAGATTAGATCTTCAACCTTTTGTCATCACTGCATTTCAGCTTTGCTCAACTCTCACCGGAGTAACTATTCCAAGTGAAACTACCGTTAACGATTATTACTAGTAGTCTACGGCATCCTCCTTTTAAGAGATCGAACTGAGCCTGCATTCCCGCTGAATAGATCGACTTTATTGCACGGAAGTGTAAGGCTAGACAGGGGCACGTGACCTTGACCACTCTTTGTAATTCTCTTTCTGTCTCTCTCCTTGATTCTTCCTCGAGTCTATTTTTCGCTATTGCCTTTCCTCCTGTTCCCTCCTTCCTGTCAGTTGCATCATGCTCCCTCCGGTTCCTGCTTTAGAAGACTACGGAGTCTCGCCGGACCACGGCTTCCTCCCCTCCGAGCTTCCGTTAACGGAGTTACCGGATCCCTACTATGCCAGATGGGAGGCCATCGTCGCCAGCTTGCAAGGGCTGTTGTTAACCAAGAGGATTCGCGAGACGGTGAATCGGTTACCAACGCTGTCGACAGCGTATCTTCGCTCTGAGAGTGAGTGGCGTCGGGCATACGTCGTGCTGGTATATATCTTACATGGGTATGTTTGGGGTGGGAATAAGCCGGAAGAGGTATGTCTCTAGCCTTCGGGTCGGGGGCCCATGAGTAGTATAGACAATGCTGACAGTAATGGAAACAGAGAATCCCACCCCAGTTGACGATCCCCCTGCTTCAAGTCTGCGACCACCTTGAACTGCCTCCCGTCGCCACATACGCGGGAGTATGTCTCTGGAACTACAAGCCTGTCTTCCCCGACGAACCTGCCGAATCCCTCGACAACCTCACCTCTATCAACACCTTCACCGGCTCGCTGGACGAACAATGGTTCTACCTGGTCTCGGTGGCAATCGAAGCGCACGGTGGACCCTCAATCCCGCTGATGCTTGACGCTATCTCGGCCGCACGCAAGGGCCACAACGGCGTGGTGACAGAATGCCTGCGCGAGCTGGCAGAGCGACTGGACGAGATTGGCGTGTTACTGGAGCGCATGTACGAGAACTGCGACCCGTATGTTTTCTACAACCGCATCCGGCCATATCTGGCGGGCAGCAAGAACATGACGGAAGCCGGCCTTCCGAACGGTGTTCTATACGACGACGGCAGCGGAAATCCGCAGTACGGCCAGTATGGCGGTGGGAGTAATGCGCAGAGCTCGCTGATTCAATTCTTCGATATCGTCCTGGGCATCGAGCATCGGCCGACGGGCGAGAAGAAGCAGGCCCCTCCGCCACAGGACGCGAAGGATGGGGTTGCAGGTCCACCACGCCATGGATTTATCCAGGAGATGCGGTCGTACATGCCCGGACCACACCGCCGGTTCCTTGAACATGTTAGTGCGGTGGCTAATATCCGGGAGTTTGTCGAATCGCATCGCTCCGACAAAGCCCTTCATATCGCCTACGACGCCTGCCTTTACATGCTTCGGTCAATGCGCGACAAACACATCCAAATGGTTTCGCGATACATTATCATTCAGTCGCGCAGTCAATCCCAGCCCCAGGCCCAAAGCCACACCCGTCCTCAAAACCTCGCCACGGGTCGCCAGAACGGCGACAAGAAGAACCTCCGCGGCACGGGCGGGACGGCTTTAATCCCGTTCCTGAAGCAAGCGCGTGACGAGACGGGCGAGCCAGCAATAGACGCCTGGGCTCGCCGCTTGCTGGGCGATGCTCCCGTGAAGTCGAGTGGCGCGTCGCTCAGCAAGATCGGGGAACATGCGGATGGGCATTTGGAGGTGGTGGGATTATCGGGGACATGGGCGGCGGATGATTTCGACGGGGGAATATGCCATTGGTAGAAAAGCCTTTTGCATTGTGCTTTGGATATTAGACGCCGTTAGACCGTTTGTCATTTGCCTCCTTTTTTTCTTATTGGTTAGAGCGTATGGCCTCATAAAGGTAGAGACGTGATATCATGCTATGATCTAATGCGACGACATTCTTGTTCTTTTTGCATCACTCCTATTGTTATTTCGCACCCGTATGGATGATTATGACGCCATCATAATAAACAATGCCAGGCTTCATCCTGATCGTTCATATCGTGTTTAAGTAATTATGCCTGTTTTATCCTGCCTCGTGAATGACATCGATGACATCAGTTTCATGATGTCATCGATAACGGCCGAGGATTCGAGTTATATAAGGGTCTGTACCATGGTAGCAACAATGCCAATATCACTTTTCATAACACAATAATTACTACTTTCTACATTACCATCTCAAACTGTTAAAATGTCTGACGACAACCAATCCACCGTGCAATCCTACGTGGACTCCGCGACGGGTCTCGGCCAGCGCGCTGTGAATTCCGTGACTGGAGGTTCTTCGTCTCAGGTACGCCTCTTCCTACTCATTAACTTAGACTTTAACTGACAAAAACCAGGGCAATGAATCCCAAAACTCCGGTTCTTGGGACCAAACCCTCGGTTCGGCCAAAGAATCCCTGGGCAACGTAACCGGGTCCGAGAACCTCCGCCGCCAGGGTATCGAGCAGAACAACGCGGGCAAGGACGCTGAAGCTCGCGGCCACCTGGAGGCATTGGGCAACAGCGCGACAGACCGCGCGCAGGGCGCCATTGGTAGCGTCGGAGCGGCGGTTAAGGGTGATCGCGAGGAGGAGGATAAGTGGAGGCAGGTGCACGATGAGGGCAAGGGGAGACAGAAGGGCGTTGAGGATACCATTGACAAGAGGTTTTAAATTAACCTCCGTCGATCTTGACTGCAAACTGGACTGGTTGGCCTTAACCTGAGATGGACTGAGATGGAGGTTGTCTCTTGCTTATGAGTTATGATTTTGTTATATGATAGATGATACGATACCTCTTTTGAATTGATATTACCTTTTGGCTTCTCTGCATTTGTCCTGGAATTGATTTGAGTTGGCGTAGTTGGGACTCGGTGGAAAGTTCAGGCAGGCTATCATATCACCTTCCTCTTGTTTTCAATTTCAGTGCTGGTGGTGGTTGTGATTATCCTGAATACAAAGTTCTAATTATGATGAACTAGAGGCAATCAAATTGTCTGAGCGTCTATGTAGCCCTAACTAATCCGACAAGTAACCAATTACAGAGTAATTTTGAGCGGGAAAATGATCTTATCTACGTTGTACATCCCAAGGGAAAGGTAGAAGTCAATACAAACTTGCGCAGCCCAAGAACGCAGCCGGCATCCTAGTTAATGGTGATATCCCGTTCATTCGCTATCCGGATGACCTGCGAAGGCGAAAGGAACAATGATTCCGCAATACCATACAACTCCGGGAATAGCGTCGATGCCCAGTCTCCGGAGACTTCAAGGTGGAAATCGCGCTTCATAGTATCCGGATCCTTTTCCATGATCATCATGTTATCGGAGTGCGCAGTCCATCGGGACGTACGGAATCTATCATTATCGCTGGCATCGTCGCTGCTCTCGAAGTTGTCTGTGTCTCTGTCCTGGGGATTATCTATCTAAGATGGTATGCCGACGCTTCCGTGGCAGAGCAAGCTTTTCTAATTTGTGTGTGCGGATGACTTGTTCAGCGTGAAGGAGATACTTGAAGCATTTCTCTGCGTCGTCTTTTACCGTCTGTGCTTGTTAAATCTTGAAGTTCAGCGATCATAGCGAGGGAAACACATACGAATGCATTCCCCCAGGCTCAACACTGCTATGAGCACCTCGTCTTTTACCGTCTGTGCTTGTTAAATCTTGAAGTTCAGCGATCATAGCGAGGGAAACACATACGAATGCATTCCCCCAGGCTCAACACTGCTATGAGCACCTCCTTGTATACGTTCCTTTTTCTGTCCCGGACCTCGTGCATTCTCTACCAGACACACTGCCAGATGCCCCCTTTCCCGCACCGTACACTCCTCTTCGGATACTATCTACTCCTTCGCCACGGCAGCAGTTGAATTCCTAGATGACAAAGCATGAGATGGAATGCACTCGTAGCGAGAAGGACATTCAGTAGCGCCGGACAAGCGTGGTTCGCATTTTCACCAATCGTCAAGTGGTCATTGCGCAAGGCGTAAGGGACTATTCTATGGATCACTTGCTGTATGGCCGTGGTGAGGGGGAAGTTGTATCAGAGATAATACGGATAATGTAGTCTCGTAGTAGGGCAGGAGAAGTCACGGTTTGGGGTCTTCGTTGGGAAGGGAGAGCGAGGATGGTATCTCTAGCTGTGACTGGAGTGGTGGCAACGAGGGTAGTTGTGGTGTATGCAAGCTCCCCGGTCTGCATGATAGTAGGTACGTGTGGCTTATCTGTTGACAGGAGCTATCTCGTTAATGCATCGTCTCGCCCAACGTCACCACCGTGAACAACAAGGCCGACATCCACATCCACAGAGCGCTGTTCATATCTTGATCTTCCATTCCCCCATCTAGCAAACCCAAACGGGCCCCGAAATACCTCAAAGCATCGTTCCGAATACGTCTCGAGGTAATCCTGCTCCAAGTCCAGTAGGACCTGTCCGGGGTCTTGATCAGAGCCAGTTGACTTATTGCTCATTTGCTGGCGCTCAGTGTCTGCCATACATTAGCTCACTAAGATCTGACTGGGGGTAGTTTCAAGCACAGACCACTGAATAAATACCATCTGTGTTTCGCAGCGTGTTCCGCGCTTAAGGTGCGAATTTCATCGTCGGCGATGAAGCGGAGGGATGTCATTTTCCACTACGGACTCATGTTTGGGGTATACTCATTTGCGCATCTCAATTATCTCAGTATACTACTAAATTGGGATGGATAATAGTATCAATTCCTATCGCGTCTCCAGTCTCTAACCCCCTTCTTGCTTGTTGCCTCCCCGCATCAGGTCCGTCATGGCAGCTGTCAACGAGATAAGATTAGATTAGATTAGATTACATTTACCCCAGTCTGGGGTATATTATGTACGTAGAAAGTAACTGTACAGAGGGAGTGATCCGGATGAATCACAGTTTAGCTAATACACTTTCCGACTTGATCATGGAATGGCGACGGCCGTGAGGCAGGCCCAGCACGCGTGCAGCACCCACTTGTGGACAATGTTGCTTTCACTGGATCAACTGGCACAGCAAGAGAGATCATGGAAATGCCCATGGGGTCATTGAAGAATATCACCCTTGAGACAGGAGGAAAATCACCACTCCTTGTCTTCCCAAACACCGACATGGAGCAGGTTGTTAGATGGTTCCCCATGGGTATCATTCAAGCACAGGAGAAGTTTGCACAGCAACTTCAAGGGCTTTTGTGCACAATAACATCTACGATGACTCCCGGGAGGAATTCCAGCAACAACTCGAAAAATACAGGTAGACGTAACCCGAAAATTAGTGCGCGTCCCAAAATTTTCTGAATAATTAATAGACTTAATAAAAGATGTTAATAAAGTGGTTTTATAGTACTAACATGGGTTCAAGCTAGCCCTAACTTATGTTCACTAGTTACAGAGTACGGAGATTTAGGTGTAGATGGTTTATCAATATATTTTGTGTTATTAACAACTATAATAATGCCAATAGCAATATTATCTAATTGAAATTCAATACAATCTCAAAATGTATTATCGTTTGCTCCGTACTCAAGTAGTTAACATTACTATAGTGTTATAAAATATAAGATGTGCATTATTAGTAACTAATTCATAACTGGGCATTATTTCGGGTTATGACAGGTCAGTGGCCTAAAACGGAATAGAGTAAAACTTCCCCCGATCCGGCCGCACTTAATTCTCAGGCCGTGTTTAACAGGAACCCGGTCAGGGGCCCTCCCAACCCCCGAAACTCATTCCTATATACAAATTATTTACTCTGTAATTACTATTGCGATTAGGACATCGTAATCACCGCAGTGCAGTGGTGTTTATGCAGCTGTTCTGCTTCAGGTGCTAATTCAACTAGTACAGTAGTTAACTAGTTCACGTCAGACAGATATTGTACGACCAAAACCACCCGCATCCAGAGAAGTTGACTTATAACCATCCATCTACAATAGCAACAGCAGGGAGACCATGTTCGACTCACTGCTTAACTTTTTCTCCTCCCTCCCGGACAACACCCAAGATGAGACATACCCGATCCATTTCATCGGACAGACGAGAATCATCCGGGATACCATCAACAACTACGTCCTGCGATACGATACGGTCCTCGATGCTGACAAGCTCCACGACTCCCTAACATCACTCATTAACACAGGCGAGTGGAGGAAACTAGGCGGGCGATTGCGACGTAATGTATGCTCTGCTCGATCCCCCGCAGCCCTACGCTTATAAGACTTCCAAACTAACACATCCCAGAAAAACAAAGAACTCGAGATTAGGGTCCGCGGGAGTTCACACCGGCGCGTCCGGCCATTCGGTTTTCGCGCGCTAACTTTGATATCGAGATCGATCTACATCCGACGACATGTCGTCTTCCCCGCACGACAGGGGATATCCCCTCTCTCCACGAAGGTTATGGCGCTTTCCGGGGTATTACTCTCCCAGAAGATCATCCGCAGACTATTGAGGACTATCTTAAGACCGATGAGCCATTGGTCCGGCTGCATGTTGTCTCGTTCGTGGATGGGACGTTAGTGTCGCTGATCCTTCCGCATTCTCTTACTGATATCATGGGATTTTCGGGGTTGCTGCGAGCTTGGTCGGATGTTTTGGCTGGTCATCAAGCTCAGGCTCTGCTTGGGGCGCGGGAGGATGTCCTGGATGGGGTGGGAATGCCTTCTGATGAGCAGGCGCAGGCCCCGCACGTTCTCGAGGGTATACAAATCAAGGGTTTTTCGCTAGTGGTGCTTGCGGCCCGGCTTTTATGGGATCTACTCGTCCGGAAGAACGTCTACGGGCGGACCATTTACCTCCCGGCGACATTTATATCACGACTGCGACAGAGCGCGAAGGAGGAGGGAGCCTTGGATCATGTACCATTCCTCAGCGACGGCGACCTCATCACCGCGTGGGGCTCCCGCATGATACTCGCCTCCAGGGGATCGGGACCTGCGATGATCTACAGCGTTTTCGATCTGCGTGATCGTCTTAGTGCGTTTACTTCGACATCCGGAACATACGTGCAGAATCTCATCGCACCCATGACTGTCTATCTCCCGCATGTCGGTCCGTCCCTACCGTCAATAGGCTACTTAGCTCAACGCATCCGGCAATGCATCACTGAACAGGCGACAGATACCCAATTCCGGAGACTCGTGCGGCTCCTCAGAAAGTCAATTACCAGCACGGGACTCATGTCACTGTTTGGGGGACGGAATGCGATGGTCACTGGCTGGACAAACTGGTCCAGGGCACGACTCGGCGAAGCAGCCGATTTCAGTCCTGCTGTTGTATCGACACCCTCGAGACATGCCCATGACGTGACCGGTCTTCCAGTATTATACTGGGGAATTGCATCGGTGGACGACAAGTTTCGAGATACGTTCGTGGTACTTGGGAAAGACCGAGAAGGGAATTATTGGCTGCAGGCCCATTTAAGAGACGAGACCTGGAAGTATATTCAGAGCGAATTCAACGCCTATCAATGAAACCCTGGTACACATGACAGCCAGAGTCCATAATGTCAAGATGTTTGGTTAGGGTTGGTCCAGAATGGGCGATTGGGAGGGTCGGTAGTAGGACCCTCCCCCACCTTTCTGTAGTATAAATCCCACTTCTCTGCCTTCTTTTTTTCTTTTTCTTTTTCTTCTCTCTGCACCTACAGCCACTCTACTTTAATAAGATACGAAGAAATTACCAAAATGAAGCTCACTTGGGTCCTGTTCTTGTCTACGGCTCTTGCAGCTGCACAAGAGGCTGCACCCGAGGCCACCGCAGCTCCTACAGCTACATCTGCACCTCCATCGACCACTGACGCCGGCACTACTAACTGGTCCTCATTAGGTCAAGCACTGTATGTGCCCCCCCCCAATCCCACTCTCCTCACTCCCACTCACAGCCAACGATGAGCAGAAAATCCCTCTCTCTCCCCATGCCAAGCATCAATCCCACGGCGGTACACATGGGCAACATCTCCCCGCCACCCCCCTCACTCATCAATCAGATTATCACGGCCGTGCCACCCAGCGCCCTGCTTGAGATTATCAACCCGACGAAGCGGCGCACACTGGCGGAGCAGATTCGCGCAGGATCCACGCCCGCGTGGTATAGCAGTTTGCCCCCGAACGTGCGCGGGTACATGGGGGTGATCCGCTCGCAAGTCCAGCAGGGGGCGCTCACGCAGCCGACGACTGCTAGTACGACTGCTAGTACGACTGGTGGTAGTGAGGGCTCTGGGTCCGGAGACGCGACTGCGACAGGTACAGCGGCGGGGGCAAGTACAGGAACTGGGTCATCAGAGACCAACGCAGCGAATAGCGGAGGTGACCGGATTCTGGGGCTGGCGCTGGTGGAAATGGTGGCGATGGGAGTTGCGATGGTGTTGTGATTATGTACAAGTTACGACGTTGAACGGAAGTATAGAGTAGTTTTACCTGTACCTAACAGAAAAGCAAGTTTTTACCAAGGATCGAGGGCGGAACCAGAACCAGAACCAGAACCAGAGCAGATGAAGCGCCGGTAGCGGTGCGGGAGACTTCCCAAAGAGGAATATCAGCTCCGAACAAAAATATATCCGGGGAACTGGGGACGACGCTGATTGGTGGAGAGTTCCACCTTAAGCTTTGTGGAGAGTGCGGGGGTTACATGGTTACTTACGGAAAGCGCGAGGTACAACAGGGCAGGACAAAAACAAGGTAGGGTTAGTATGGAGCAGTATGGCATCATACGGAGTACTCTAAGAATTAGTAGAATCATGGAGAAGGAATTGATTGCCGCAGCATGTGAGGTTGACATGGCTGCTGCACAAGGTCAACAGAGTTCAACGATCAACGCACTTCGATCGGACGCATTGATCAGTCAATCGCACTTTACCTTCACATGCACCCTCATCGGACCGAAGCGATCAATCACGAGGATAACCCAGTTCTCGCGGTTTACGATCGGCAGTTCTGGCCGGGAATTGATATGTTTGGTCCCGGTTGGCGTCGATGAACCGCCGCCGTCGCTAAGCGACTACCGCTTTGGGTATGGAGGATGCTATGCGGGGTTAGGCCGGGGCTGCTATGTGCATGCAGCTGTCACATGTCTCGGGAGGAATCCTAGGACTATCAGGACTATCGGTACATCGCATGGAAGATAGCCCTTAACGGACCGTCATCGTCGCTATGATAGTCACAATGCAGAGATCAACATATATCTGACAATCGTGAGTGGGATTAGCAACACTAGCATTATAGCTAAGATATCGACTATCGATATACTCCTGTAGATTCAGATACGCTCATATTCTATTTCAACTAGATACAACCCACGCCACTGCTGCCACTCCAGCCTCGAACATGGAACAGCGGAAGACCAAAAATTTCGACCACCTGCGAAATGCTAAAAGTGAGACAGCCGTGGCCTGTAAGACCCGCCGCCAAGTCTGGATCCTTCAGCGGGGTTGGAAGCCATGCAGTGGTAGCGAAAGTGGCTCTGGTAGAACCAGACCGTGGTAGACGGCGAGGAAGAAGAGTCGTCGAGCAGGAAGGCGCTATATAACCACTGAATCATTAATATTATCACTTTTGTTCTTATTTTTCCTACACCCCGTCTGCTCACGTATATCCGGCTACAGAGACAAAGTTATAGTCAATATGCGTGTCTTCAAGGTTCTGCCTCTCTGCCTTTCGGTCCTCACAATCGCTTCTCCGGCCCCGCAAGCCACCGGCGGGCTCCTGTCAGAGCTCCCTACCATCCTCGACGGTGTCAAAGAGCTCCTTAGTAAGGACACCATCGACGACCTGCAGACCATCGTGAAAGGCGGCGCAACGCTGCTGGGCGGGGACACCCCCAAGAACCTGCAAAGTCTGCTGTCCAGCCAGAACATCGACAAGTTGCAGGATATCGTGAACAATGCTCACACGCTTCTCACGCCCAACTTTGTTAATGAGACGTCGGAGCTGATTGGTGATGCCCAACCGGTATGTCTTACGCATACCCACCCCCACGCGTCCCGGCTTTCAGCTGATACTAACGGTTGTAGCTGGTATCCGATGTGTCCAAGTTACTGGGAGGAGTTCTGGGGTCCTTGTTTGACAGCTAGAAGGGTATAAACATAGCACAATACAATACACGAGTAATGACATGGCACTATATACGTACAGGAATGGATATCAGCAGTATATTAATGGCTTCAAAGGTATTAGAAGAGAAAAAAGAAAAGAAAAGAAAAGAAAACTAGATCACATTCAAATGCTTCCGCAGCTCGGTCAAATAATATCGCAACGGATAACCCCGAATCGACATCGGCAAAGAAGGATAAACCGCCACCGCAAACCCCATTGTAGATCGATACATCCCCCGGGTCCCGAATGTACTCTTCAATCCGTATTCATCCCGCAATCGCGGGGGCAGCATCTCAATCGTTAAGACCCGCAGCAGCGGCTTAAGCGACTGTACCCACCGCGGTAATTCAGTGCGATACATAAGATCCTGGGCAAACTCATTTGCGTCCGGCGTCACATGCAGCCGTTCGATATGCTCGTCCCAGTATTTCCAAAACTCCTGGCGATTCTCCGGCCACGTGCCGCGCGGGATATTCAAAACGTAACAGAGGAGGGAGAATTCGTCGTACGCCTTCTCGGCGGTTTTCAGCGCCACGCGGCCGTAGATGCGCTGGTAGAAGTCTGTCGCCGTGGCGTACAGCGTAGCTGCGATCCAGAGGTAGACGTCCGGCTTGTGCGCGTAGTAGTCACTGCCTTTGAGCGGCGGTTGCCCGTGAGACAGCATGTCGAGGAGCTTGCGTTTTTCGTCGCGCGTGCCGAACATCAGGCAGGCGATGTAGCTCAGCGTGGCCTGCAGGGCCTCCCCGAGTTCCGTGGCTAGGTTGCGCTCATGGTGGCTCTCGTCGCTGCGGATATTAGGCATGGCGGCTTGGAGGAGAAGGGCGGACCCAGCGCCTGCGAAGAGGATGCCCTCTTGCAGCAGGTGCGGGAGGATTTCGAGCTTGTCGAGCGCCTCGAGAGGGTGATCGAAACTGTCGCTGCCATTTTCGTCGCCGTTGTCTGGGGGCGTAGTGAATGTCGACGTGGAGGCAGGAACGGAGGTGTGATCTGGAACTTTTTCGACCCCGAGATCTGACATTGTTGTGCTTCTTTTTTCTTCGTGCAAAATCGCCTTCCCACTGTTTTCAACGGCGGTGCTCGCTTGAATCCGGGGTAATGACTGCTAAACTGTCAGAGCTGGAGTCCAAACTTCGGATGGAGATAAGGAGATAAGTACCGCCGGCCAAAACGTGACCAGCAATGTCTGGTCCCCGCATCCTGGTCCGGCCAGGTCCGGCAATTGAGCCGTCTCCACTAATCCCAACTAATACACGGCTGCTGATTGGTTCGGTCAAACAGACAACCGCGGCTTTCCCAATAGCACTGTCGATCGTCATCCCGAGGTTCCATGTGGGTCCACCGAGACCCATACGGGCCCATCGTAAACTTAATATTGGGGCCAACCAGAGAAAAGTACGCGGAAAGAAAGTTCTCCCATACCTGCGCTAACCTTTCCCGATGTGAAGAAGAGCTTAAGCCTAATAACAAATAAATCAATACGAGTCATTACTCTGTATTTATAAAAAATTTCCCTTCCCCATTTCGTGACCGGCGAATCCACCAGCCTAGGGGTCGCTTATTCCTCAACAGCCTTCCTTTCCAGGCTTTTTGGGTTTCCCGTTGTTCCACTCGTGGTGGTATGTGATCTGCACGTCTGAAATATTATCTCTCGCTTCCCCGGATTATTTTCTCTCTTCTCCCCTTATATCTTTTCTGCACCCATTACATATACCCTTTTCCAATCGTCAACCCAGCCCAAGTCAATTCAAGCTAGGACTAGCAAAGACAACCGGCAAAATGGGCAAGGCGAAGGATTGGATCGAGAAGCCAGCCTATCTCAGCTCCGAGGCCGCAAAGTTCGCATTGGGCATTCATCGCGGGCCCATGCCCAAGGAGTTACTCGACGATGGCGACGAGCTGGAGAAGGTAGACACTCTGCAGTTGGAGACGATTCGACGTACGCCGACTCAGGAGGTGCGCCGGCATTGGGCGCGGTTCTGGTGCTGTTATATGTTCTGGTCGGTGATTTTTTTGGCAATTTTCCTGCCTATTTTGTATGTTTCCTTTTCTTAAACCCCCCTATTCCATATGACATGTCCGGGTCAATACTAACAGACAAAAAGCTTCCTCATCTGTATCCCTGCTATCTCTCAAAACGTCGTCGACCGCTCGGTCCTCCTCCTCGACTCCGCGTCCGTTCTCGAGCCCCGTCCGGACAATATCAGACTCACCCTCTCCGCGGCCCTGAAACTCCCCGTGGCGCTCCCTGTACGCATTGACCCCATCACCCTGGAGCTGTTCAACCGCGAACAGCCCATGAACAACACTTGGGGCAAGACCTACCTCCCTGCGGCGACGATTAAGGGTAACACTACCATGGGGGTACAAAATCAGCACACCCCGATTGACCCGGACATGTGGTATGATTATGTCTGGAAGGTGGTGCATTTGAGTCATCCGCCGTTGTCGGTTCGCGGGAAGACCATGTCGTATCTCGGAGAGTTGAAGAGTAAAATTTCGCTGAACAAGGATATTCCCCAAACTGGTATGCTTTTCTTTTTTCTTCCCCTCCTTGGCATGCTTTTGACGTGCCTTCAAGCGAGAGCCGGAGATCGCTAACAACTCTCACCATAGCTCTAAGTAATTTCTCCGGCTTCGCCATCGCCGATAGCCAATTGCTCCTTAAACCGCGCCCGGACGGTACGAATCTTATCGCCAACGCCACGCTTCCCAATCCTTCCATATTGACCCTAGAAATCGTACGTCCTTTGACTCCTTTCTACCCCCCCAAACTACCACAACCCCACTAACAAGCCAAATAGGGCAACACAACATTGAATCTCTTCAGCGGCAACCTCCTCGTCGGCAACGCTACCCTTAATAACCTCTTTTTACGCCCCGGTAACCACTCCACCCCCGTGGAGGGCATCATCGACCTGGGCGTCCTATTCAAGAACCTCCCCCAGGTTCTCAAGGACCAAGCTTCCGCTCTCAAACAAGGCAACCTGGAGCTGAAAACCATCGGTACCCGGGTGGTTTACGAAGGCGTCGAAGTGCCTTATTACACCAAGGTCATGCAAGGCCTCGAGCTTAACGCGAAGATCCCGGTTGGCGCGCTTTTGACGAATACCATCAAGGGGCTGGGGAACGGCGCGAATAATCCGTTCGCGAATATCTCCACCACTATGCCCGAGACCGATAGCAATAAGACCTCAGGGTTATTGAGCAATCTCAATCTGAAGAGGGGGCCAGGGCCGGACCCGGACCCGACTCCGGAGGATCTGGTTAAGGTGTTGTCTGCTTATCTGTAAATATAATATATAATACTATGTACCCACGGCTCATGAATTATGATATATAATTTTTTCAATTCTAGGTCCTATGTCGATATGATGGGAGGCGTTAGAGTCTAGTTTATACACTGGTCAGTTCTGATAGTCTCAGCATGTATAGACTAGAATGCCACTGCCTCTGAAAACTCCTGTTTGGTAATATCTTCGCCGGGAACTCTCGCGCGCTCCTTTGTTTCAATAATTGCCGGAACCACGTCAATTAGCTTGAGACCGGAGGCTGCCATCTGATGAGCCGTACAATAAGACGGGCAGGGCCCCTAGCCCCGCTTCATTGTCTTCCTTTGATGCTTGTGATCTCTCACCCGCACCAGGCATGTCTAGGGGCCCCCAGGCTATGAATGGGATGAAACAACACAAAGCAAGGAGATGAGCAAGATGATGACGGATGTTGCTAATCTAGCTACGTCGGTTGGAGGGGTGAGTGCTAGTACGGGGTCGGTCACGTGCGGTCTTGGCCCACTTGCCTACCATGGATCGCTTGTGATAAGATTCGGCTGGATAAGAGTCGGCCCGATGTCAGGCCGGAGTTGACGTGTAGCCATATCTACAACTAGCTAGAACTTCCCCCTAGCTAGAACTTCCCCTTAGCAAGCACTCGTTGAGCAGACACTGGCTAGATAGATAAAAATAGTCTATAAAAGTGCGCTCCTTCATTAATTGAAATTGGTTATATCCTCTGTTCTTTAGTCCTTCCGGATTAGGCCTTCATACTGACTGACGTGTCGACTCCCCGAGACCCCTGAATCCACTTCAGCTTGCTCTTGGGGTTGTAGCGCGCCCAGGGGCTGCTGCTCCCAACATGTGCATGTCTAGTCTTCAGGAGGTAGCACCCGGGTTTCCGTATGTACTGTGTACTACCCAGTTTCCTAAGCGGAGCCACGGTCGAGAGGCATCCGAAATTTGATCCCAAAGTGATCTGGGACGTCCCTCAACGATGTTCTTCGCTGTGCCAATCATCTATTCGCGTCTGGTGGACTACTTTGACGCTAATATCCGCGGTACGGAATGCGAGAGCTCTGCCCGCGCGCGGGAGCCAAAGCCCTTCGACTCATTGTCAGTGGCTCAGCAGCCCTCCCGACACCCATCAAGTCCAAGTTTGTGTGTAGTATGCAGAAATAGGCAGCAGGGCGGCTGCTGCGAAGGCGTACGGATCCTCAATGGGGGCATAATCTTCGCGAGTAGGTCTACGGAGGCGGATGCCCTTGTTGGTTCTTAGCTCGTGTTGTTTTGCCTTGTGGAACCTACTGTCAACTGCATGTTCACAGGCCATGGACTCCTCAAAGACAGTCATCTTATCTGCTCCATGACAAATGCTGAACTCATGTCACAACCCATCCCTTATCTTGTTTGTGCTTATATGGAAAATAGCTTGATATGGGAGACCAATATCTGTCAAAGCCTTAGCGAGCAGGGAGAACTGATTATGCAATACCTTTTATCAAAACTGAGTCAGGCCACAGAGTGACAGCATGACAGCATAATACATAGCCCCAGGAACAAAGCAAGGCTGCGCATCCTGGAGCTTGCTAAGAAACCACACGGTTTGCCTCTTGATGTACAGCCACTGCCTCCGACACCTCTCAAGTCCTAAAAAGGCTGGCAAAAGTTCCCTGCGTTCAGTATAGTTCTAGCAGATCTCATCACTGTCAGTGACCGAAAGCTGCTGGCAACTTAACTCTGACACTCATGTGGTGTCTCAGATATTGATTGAGGGCACGGTAGGCGAGCAAACTGACATGGTGTGAATACTCTGCAGATCTTCTCACTTGCATACTGATGGGACAGAATTCACAATCTGCTACTATCCAATCAAAGTGTCATGGTAATGAAACATCACTACACTGGTGTACCCATGAGCATGTCGCCCTGTTTCTTCCGTCTTACATGCATCCTTACTCCCCCTCCGTGTAGGTATTCTCATACTCTCTGACATGGTGGCCGTATTGAGCAACAGTAGAAGAATGTCTCCGGCCTCGTCTTTATATAAGTTGCGGAAGGACGCTCTCATGCACCTGAGCATCGACGAAATCGTTTCCTCCAACAAACTCCTGTTTTTCGGTAGATATCGATAATACTACAATTCCAAACTCAGATTTGATACCCATGCACTGATCGCCAACGCAATGCCTGATTTCTTTACACCACTCTCTAAAGGACGTGGGTAACCGACTGATCAATTGATTCTGGGGGACATCACTCCCGATGAGCATGATTATGGCTAGACTGCGGCAAGAACCGCAAAGACCATGGTTAACCAAGACCAAGACCATAGATTTACAGATTTGGTCTTGGGTTCAGGACCGCAAACCGCTTACGGTTAGTGTTGGTTTTTAACTCAAGACCGCAATGTGGTTTTATTATAAACACGCCAAGCATCGTGACTTTCTGGTCTATGTTTGTCCCGCCTTCTGAACACTTAACTAGCGCGGGGGGTCTAAAAATCCTTCAGCAAACAAGGGAGCCCATCCAGAAGTTGTCCCATCGATCTTTCATCTTTATTTAAACACCCTTGCCTTCTCTGAAAATGGACGTCGGGGAACATTGTGACAGCCAGCATGCTGTAGACGGTCCTCCACTCCACTCCCTCAAGCCTGACATTGTCTGTCTCGATGGCCATCAGTTCCGCATCAACTATGGCGTTCCAAAAGAAGTGACCGAACAGCTTGAGGCCCTCTTTATCCAGGAGCCCGAGGTCAAGTATGACTCCATCCCAGATCATCTGAAGGCCTACGAGGTGGGAATCGGCGATGCCGCCAGACAACACGGCCCGGCCACAGCTAGCAGCCAGTAAACAGCGGTTGTGTGCTCGTTCATTTTCCAGACCAAAACGATCGCTTTCTTTTGGTTTCGCTACTACAACATACGGGACCATCGTGATAAAAGGGTCAAGTTATGGTTGTTCTTATTTTCTAGGGCTTGGCTTTCAGTGGAAAAACTGGCGTCCGCATTAAATACTCTTTCATTGTTTTTCCAACCCTAATATGATTCACACTAGGCTATATCAGGAAAGGTTTCGGGACATCTATATATCTGAAATATAGTTTTGGGTGATAATAACTGTAAAATTACTGCTGTATGAGCCCATTGTACAGCCTTGACAGAGGATCTGTGTATGCTAGGAAGCTTCCATGCAAACCGGTCAAACCCTGGCAAGGATGCCTGGCAGAACTGGCAAACTGTCAACAACCTTCCCATTCATATCCTACTATTAGGGGACTTAATAAATATATAGAGTAAGCTAAGATTTTCCTTCTTCCGGGCCGATGACTCATAGAGTGTGGGCGGGTTCAGGCCCCAACCTGCCAGGGTTTTGGGGGTGGCGCTGAATGACTCACTATAACTCATGCCATCGGCTAGGGTGTATATTCCCTAATTTTCCCTAAGTTTTCAGTCATGTAAATCATTTATACCTCTGGTCATAATCTGTCTTCAGTATCCCCAAGTACAGTACACAATTTCCAGACAACAAACGCCTCGCACCCCCCAGGAACGATCTGTGAGAATGACGAGTGCAAGGCCGATCCGTATCCGACCCGAGACAAAAAATGATGAGTCGGCAATCAATGAAATCACCTTAGCTGCTTTCATGGACACCGAGCACTCAGACCACAATGAGCAAATCATTGTCCGTGACCTCCGCGAAGCGAACCAACTATCAATCTCGCTGGTCGCGGAAGATGAATTCACATGTAACATTGTGGGCCATGTCGCCCTCTCACCTGTGAAAATCTCGGACGGCAGTGAGAATTGGTACGGGCTAGGACCAATCTCAGTTTTACCTCAGGATCAAGGAAATGGCATCGGATCTTTGTTAGTCGAACGAGTGTTGGCGGACCTTCAGAGCCGCCATGCAGCCGGGTGTGTTGTGTTAGGAAACCCGAACTACTATACGCGGTTTGGTTTCAAGGCAGAACCTTCTCTGCAACTACCCGGAGTGCCACAGGAATATTTCATGGCTCTCACTTGGCGTAAGCCAACCCCTACCGGAACTGCATCATATCACAAGGCTTTTGAGAGACCGGAAAGGGTGACTTGACGGTGAGGGTACACAAAGTAGGCTATTACACTATGAGCACTGGCGTACCGGGGTTTATATAAAGAGAATGCTAGTGATGACTTGAAGGAGACAGAAGGAAGTTCCCGATTGGTAGTTTACCAAAGTATGTAGAAAAGCTCCTTAGTCCCTGTTTATCATGTGTACAATCATCTTGTGCTGCCAAAGGCTCAGGTTGCGCGCCAGAATGTGCTTGTGAATAACCAATCTAGAAGAATGGGCTACGTAATTAGGGCTTGAAAGAGCATCTCCATGTTACCAGCATGGGAGGCGATCCTGGGCGGCCCTGTAAACCGTTTGTCCATGTGACTCCAGGGTTAAGCATCTATTTAGTGACAGACTGCTGATTCTCAACCGACTGTGCATGTTTTTCTCACCACATCCTATTACCTTACAACGCTCCGTCTTCTTCCTCGTCTTAGAAGGGCCAATGCTGTCCTCTTTTGACCACTGTCCTCTTTTAGATACGAATAGTCTATAGCAGTGCACTCCTTCATTGATTGAAATCGGTTATATCCACTGTTCTTTAGTCCTTCTAGATTAGGCCTTTATATACTGACATGTCAATTCCCGAGACCCCCGAAGCCACTTCAATGTGCACTGTAGCGGTCATAAGGATTTTATGTACATGATATGCCAATATGCGGCGTTGTGCCGTAATACTATTCCTTGTAACCACTGTTGGAAAGAAGTTTCAGGCATATCAAGGGCTGAAGCAGCCGCTTTTTTGGTTTTCAATAGTCCATTTTTAAGAAGTATTAATACCAATTGCGTTCTGTCTTCTTTAGAATTGCAATCCATAGTGTGGAGGTGGTAAATAGCAATAAGGGGGGTGCAATTTGGGGGACTCATAAAATTCGGGGAATTTGGCGCCGCTCGGTGGCCGGCGCCGTTCGGTGGCCGATTACATTATATGTTTATTACCCCGCGCCAATCTATGCATTGTCATTAGATAGGCCTGCATATGAGGCTTATCGTATGTAGGTGTAGGCCTAAGCCTGTGATGTTGGTGTCGGTGACAACACTGCCAATGGAGCAACTTGAGCAAATGACAAACAGCAAGCTACAGTAGAAATCTTACAGAATATGAATAGAAAGTTCGTTTATTTTACTCTTGACATTGCAGGCTTAGGGCTTGCAATCTTCTCAGCACATTGTATGGAGTACCAATCCCAGTCCCCCAGTCCCACAGCCCCGCCAGTTGAGAAAATCGTAGTGCTACCGCGCGGGCATCGGCCTCTCGGAACGCCGAGCACCTGGCCTCCGATTGACAATAGTTACCGGTTTCATGCTCAGCCAGCAATAGCTCAGTCCGTCGTGTCGATCCATTCCACACTCAAGGAGACGCTTTTGGAGAAGAGCGATGGTCGTTGCTCTGGGATAAACTCGGAAGGTCCAAAAGCCACATGGACTCTGGAGATGTAATCAATTGCTTGTTTACTAGACTCCCCCAGTCACAAAATCAAAGCCAAAAACTTCTAGCAACCTCTCAGCGTCTGTTGATTTGAGTCCCTCATTATGGCTACCTTCGCCAACATCGACCCTGAAAACTCCTTCCTTTCCCAGCTTGAGCACAATGTCGGTCCCATTGTCTTGATGGATACATTGGTTGTTCCCAACGGTCAGCATGCCGAGGTTCTCGCTATCTGGGAGAAGGATTCTCACCTTATGAAGTCTCAGCCTGGCTTCCTCTCCGCCCAGCTGCATAAAGGGATTGAAAATAGCAATCTTATTTTGAATATTGCTACGTGGGAGTCTACTGAGGCGCTACGCACTGCATACAAGCAAGACGTTTTCCAGAAAACTCTAGACGAATACCCGCAGGGAACCATCATCTACCAGCACATAGTGCAGAAAGTTGCCGTGCGTAACGTCTGCGCAGCTTAAATGTCAGTGGACTGCAAGTATTGGCCGGGGCTCCATTATGTTTCAGCTACTTTTGAAAGATCAGGAGCGAGCAGGTTGATGTCAAGCGGTATTATGTATTGTTTGTGGGAGTGGAGTTGAAGTTGAGGGTTATGTATGAAATCGAATATATCCTCTGTTCTTTAGTCCTTCCAGATTAGGCTTTTACAGACTGACGTGTCGACTCCCCGAGACCCCCGAATCCACTTCAGCGGCCACCCACTGCAAGTGCCATTGTATTGCTAAAATCTGCCAGGCTCGAGCCACCGGTAATCCCAAATGGCAAACTATGTCAAGTTAGTGGAAAGTTACGATTCAGGAATTATCATCGAGACTTACTCTCCCTTGGTTTCAGGGTAGACGGGGTGACCACGCAATACTTGACCAGCTCAGAGTTTCAGTCTTCTGTTGGGCGCTGGGTTTGGCTCCTCCGTTGATGCAACCAAAGAAAGTCGCAAGGTGATACCAACAAACAGGGGTTCACCGTGTTTCCCATGGCACCCTCGGTAAGTTCTTGGTACTTCTTTGAGCTCAAGGACGAGACCCTGAGCTGCGTGGTTGTCATCGGAGTTCATGTGGTCTTCAACGACACGGCCGAGTGCGGGAATGTGTCGAGCGCCCCATAAACGAGAGAGAGTCCAAGCAAGCCACAAATAGTGGTTGATAGTGACTCCTGAACTGGCCGCGGCTTCGTCCTTGGATGGAATCTTGCTGACTCTCATCTTAAAGCGCTGAAGGAAGCGCAAAATGTCGGACGGAGCGATGTTAGCGAACATTCAGAATAGGCTACCTTGGTACGGGAAGAAAGAAAGGGAGTATGGCTGACATACTATGTGCAATCGATCTATATGATTGGCCATCTTGGCATCATTTCTCATAGTTGAGGGAGATCTACGAGAGCTCATAGCCTCTCGGGCCCTGAACAGACCCATGGCTTCCAGGAATATCAGGGAATGAATATGGAGACCAATAGAGTCCCAGATGCTTTGAGAAGGACTTGAAAAAGAAGGCCATGACTTATGGCTCGTCCTGAGTAACAGATGGAAACCGAAGAGGATGTTTCCAAAATGAATCTCGCTGTTAGAGCGTGCAAGTGCAGTTTGGTATATAGCTTCTTTTTGTGTCTGAGCTTTATATCTGCATGTCTGTAGATACGGACTCCATATCAGGTTCCCCGTGTCTTCGATGTATATTAAGAAAGGATAAAGCGTCTGCTCTGCGGAGTACATGCTACCCCATTATTCACTCGCTGTTGGGTATATTCATAGCATGCAGTGAAGGAATGCCCCAACTTAGGGCAAATACTTGATCCAGACAGACCATCATGGTAGATGAAGCTCAGGGACGGCCTATCTTAACTCAACGGAGTCAGGTATAAACACAGACTAAATTAGGGTTAGAATAGTAAGACGCTCAATACCGTCTACGAACTGGTCACCCCAGGTTCTCGGATATCCCCACACGCACTATCAAAGCTTGAGTCTATAAAACTGTCGCATGCGTATAATTGTTTGGATCACGTAGTATACACTGAGTTAGTACCTGTACATCTCGTCTGGAGCGTCAGAGACTGCTGAGCACAGAAGTTGAAAAGAAACTCAACAAACCATATGCACTTCGCACAACGGGTGAATATCGGACCACGGAATCTTCTAATCACAAAGCAATCACTCCCATGTGAAGCACGACTCGGTATGTGTTCCCGGTAATGTCCTACATAGAGGCCTATTTTCCTAGGGACCGCTTCTCGCTGATTCTTTCGCGGAGCTTCGAACAATCAGACGCAGATGAGTGTAGATCCGTCTCGCGTCAGTTGAATCATTATCCTTGCCCCAACAGTACGTCCGCGAAGACACCTAGCCAGTCAGCAAGGAATATCAAACGGGTTCGGTTGCTGTCATACTCGTGATTTGTAGTCAATTCTGTAAAACGTGAACTGAAATCCGTCGGAGTAGCAGCCGTACACCACCGGATCCCATCCTTCTTCCTTGCGCATCCGATGCACCATGGCTGTGGCGGTCAGTACAGCCGCACTATTTACTCCATTCCGGGTAATCAAACTAACCCATGTAGCTGAGACACTGACAAACCCCGGCGACTCTTGGCTTTGCTTCAGCAGCAACAACAACGAATTTTGTGCTCAAATACCGTCTGTTTCCATCGGAGAGTACGCAGTAATTGGCCATCGCTTGCAGAATCCGAGCCTTGCCTCGGAACCGGACAGTGTCTGTGAGAGAGCGCCTAAGCGTGGCAAAAAAAGGATACTTGTCCTGCGGAAGGGGGAACAGGGAAGCCCTGGCCAGAGTCTGTTCGGCCACCACGGCATCCTTCATGAAGGCATCTAGTCGCGAGCGTGAGTCAAAAGCGACTGGGGTCGCCGGCACGTAAAGCATCTTGGCAATCTGGTCCAAGTCTTCCCCTATGCAGGGCACAGGGAACATGTTAGTCGATATAAACAAAGGAATTGGTGCGTTGGAACCTACTTAAACTCTCTGGGATGTCCAAGAGGTCTTCTTTTCTCAGGCGCCAGGGCTCTCTCCCATGCAAAATCGTCATGCTCAGACGAAACATATGTTTCACGTCTGATACTCGAAGACTGTTGGCCTCCATGGGGTCATGACTGGCATCCGCACCTGAAGTGCACAGTAGGGGCCTATAAAGCGCTCTGAGAAATGCCATTCCACGGGTAGCTGTCTGGCAGTCGAATGGGTGATGAGGGACAGACGAAGTTGGAGTTGTCAAGATTGCCTCTTTGGGGAGCTACGCGTAAAAGAGCCTCGTTCTCGGCCCTCGCTCTGCTTGCTTTCCATCCCCGCCGGAATCATAGTTCATTTACCAGCTCTGCCTCGTCTCTTGGTAACAGCAAGATGCCAAAGCAAGGGCATGGATATTTTGAGCCGTGCCCACATTACAGTTGAGTATCGAAAGTTGAGCTTGTCCAAGGGAGATAAAAAGGTCCTGCACTTCTCTCTGTACAAGCCAAACGCAGTTCCAATATTACTTTCCTGCATTGCCACTTCATCTAGCTAGTTCTAGATCTACTATTTACTAAATACAAAAACATCCTAGACACGACACGTATTTATTGCTGGATGAACACCTGCTAGAGAACAGTACACCGAGTATCGACTGTTCAGACCATAAGTCAAACCCCACAGGAACAATAAGAACCTTGTAGAACCAATAGAAGCTGGGAAAGGAAAGAAGAAAGAAAGACGGTAGTCAAACAAGAACAAGTGGTGCAAAATGATTAAAGCCGGAGCTTATTAAAACAGAAGAGAGTAGACAAGACGGGAGTGTAGGTCTATCACGGACTATTCCCATAGAAAATAGGGTAGTAAGCTCTGTACAAAAGAAATCAAGCGAAGAGTCAGTCATTCCTGACCTGTCAGAGGAAAAGGAAAGAAGTGAAGGTAAGCTGCGGTGCTTTTCAGAGGTAAAACAAATATGCAGATGGAGGCAAAATACAAGCCAAATTACAAGAAAAGATGGGAAAAGAAGAACATGCTAAAAGCGAGAAGAAAGAGAAAGGACAAGATCAATACGGCGGCCGTCCAATCCCCCCATGAGCCGATTTCCGGGCAGGTATTCCACTATTGGTCTTTCGAGACACGTTCACCTTCCCATTCGACTTTTCGGAGTCATAGTCATGCGATGACAAGAATTGACTCAGAGTATCCTGGTGGCGTGTGTTGTGTCGCTGGTGCCCACCGCCGCCGTAGGTGCTGCTATCAGGACCATCTTCTTGCTCTGCTAATTCATCTGCGTTGGCGACAGCCGTAAGCATCGTGTTCGAGCGGCTCTTGCGTCTGTCCAGAATATTGGTGCTTGGCCGCGAGGCATGATTTGATCCTGCAGTCCCGTTGCCGTAGACATTTACGAGGCCTTGTTTCCGCGCCCGGGGCCGTCACCGGTCGTTCCGACATCGGCGTTGGAGTCCTGGAGTCGCTTGGGAATCCGCCAGGAATGGAGGGGACCGATATAGTTGGTGGGAGCGGGGGCACGGGGGGCACGCCATTGGGCGAAGCATGGCCATCGATGCCCGCGAGCACATACGTCGATGCCCGGGGAGTCTCCATTCCATCTTCTGGTGCCTCGACGACAGACTGCGCTCTACTCGATAGGCCATCGACGTCGATTTCAGAGGCGGAAAACCCACTGACCATGCTCTCGCTGCTGGAGGACTCGTCATCGTCGTTGGTGTTATCGAGCCGGCCTCGGAGCGGGCTTAGACGCCGATTGTTCGCGTCCTGGTTGGACGAAAGGGCGCGGCGCAATTCGTTCACGCGAACCGCTGGCCCCCTGCTGGAACTATTTACCGATGTCCCTGCGGGTTCTGGCACGCTCAAGCGTCGAGGATCCAGCTGGCCTGCCGCTGCTGCTGCGCCTGGACCGAAAGACCCCCCCGAACCACCCCGCTGGGCGGAAATCGGCGAGGCTGTCGACGCGGAGCTGTCGTTATGGTTCACTCCGTTGGCGTAGCCATGGTTGCGCATGGCTGTACCCACCTTCGAGCCGCTGAGCGACACGGCTCTCGCCTTGTCCTTCTGGGCAGCCGCCAGGCAAGTATCCTTTGACCATTGCGATAACATATCGTCCTTGACACCTGGAGGGAGACGGTCTCTCGCGGAAGCTGCGGTGACCCCCTTGTGACCTGAGCCCTGCTCCGGCGAGCTTGGGGGGCTCTGGGGAGGCGATGCTATTGACGTATTGTACGTCTCCTCAATCCGGTCAACAAGTTCATAAACCTCGTCGCCAAGCGGCCTCAGCAACTCCGGGTTCTCCAGGCCGCCATGGTTGACATCACTGTTATCTTTCGGAGCAATGCCATCAAGATCGACGGGCGGTACGTGGATATCGTCCAGCCAAACACCGAAGTTCTTCCGCTTGTCGATTTCATTGCTTATCGCACCGCCTACTCTGTACGCATCCAGATCAAACTTCTCTATCAATTCCCAGAGATACCCGAAGACCAAGCTACTAAGGTTCACCTTTGAGATAGCAGAGTATGGGTTACTCGAGGCAGTAATGTCACTTTGCAACTTGAGGATCATCGGTAGCCCGAACCGCACAGCATTCACGCCGAGGCGCTCAACCATGCTCGTTAGGAGAAGATGAAGAAGAAGCATTTCTGATTCATCCGACGATTGTTCGAGTGCGTGTTCATAAATCGCCAAATGTAGCAGACGAAGGAAATTTGACTGCGAGACGTGCACGGCCCTTTCTCGGTGGTTCACGGAGGTCGATGCAGCCCTCTTGACGGGCTTTTCAGCGATGTCCGGCAATTCACGCTTGGGTGCTGGCTGCGATACCTTCGCGGGTGGCTCCTTGAATCTCAGGTCGTCTTCGTCTGTTTCCAACCTCAACCAGGACAGCAGTGCATCCGAATATGCGTAGTAAACGTCCCGCTGTTCGCACAAAAGCCATTGTGTATCCTCCCATACGTGAATGCCAACCTGGTTGCGGGATTCCACGCTAGCAGAAGCCGTGCGCTTCTTTCCGCCGGCCACGATCAGTATGTTTTTAACGGCTTTCAGCGCGGTGAACTTCGCTATAGGCGAGGAGAATGCCACCAAATGTGTTTCCCCGGGCGGAGTCGTGGATTTTCCGTCATGGTGACCTGTTGTCGCAGTCGTTGCCGGAATATCTTGAGAGGCTGTCTTCAGATGGCTCAGAATGGTTCGAATCATATCTGTGATTTGTTCACCGTAGTAGATATGAGTCGCGAGGTGTCCTACGGCTTCCACCAGGAGATCAAGCAGTTCTGTCCGCTGGTCTGATAGAGACGCTTTGCTAGAGTGAGATCCATCCTTCTCAGCTGATGTGCCATTCTGCGCTTTCTCGGTCCCTGGGGATAGCACGGAGGAAATATATTGCAAGAGGCCGAGTAACACATCTATGACACTGAGACCGATCATGTTCACCGATGATTTGAGTATCCAATCAATCAAATACACCATGGTAGATGATTTGGCCAAGTTCTCCTCGGTAGGGTTGATTTCAAGCAAGACCTCCATCGCGGCATTCAGAATCATGAAGCGAACCTGGACAGGACACCACTTGGCCATGAGTTCCATCAACGACGTCGCCCACGTACCGCCTGCTTGCTTCTCCTCAGGAGAGCCTGAAACCGGAGCCTTGCCAAGGATGAACCGAAGGATAGTCATAGCCGTAACGCGGATCTGGCCGCGGGTACTCCCTGACACAACGATCTGTTCCAAGCATCGCAGGGCAAGCAGCCTGACATCCATCTCGGCCTTTCGGTCTTCGTCGGCGGTAGACTGCGACGCCATTGTCGGATCAATTTCCGCTGTATCGGCATTTTGAACACTGAAGACGCTAACTCTACGTCCCGAGCCTATCTCAGCTTGGAGATCTGCTTCTGGCTTCTGGGCCTTCGATTGAAGCAAGACCAACACGTCCTCTTCACCGGTATACAGATTCTCCAGAATCACAGGGAGAATGAGCTTCAATGAATCCCCTCCATCAGCAGCCAATGTCGCGTCGGAGCTGACCACTCCTTTCAACGCGCGTAGTCCGGCATTCCTCCAGCGAATCGACGAGGGCGAGCTGGAAGTAGTGTTTGCCTGGGACGAGGACTTCGTATCCGCGAAGCTCGCATACGTCCGCACGACACTCTGGTACTGGGTCGATAGCTCTTGGTCCGCCGCAAGCGATGCCATATCTTGATGCGCGCAGAAGGTTTCGAAAGTCATGATCGAATCCTTCACCATGGAAATATCCTGGGAGCGCAGAACGGTCTCGATCACTGACAGGACGTATCGTGCGTAAATGGGCAGGTCGCGCGGGACTTTCTCCATGAGCGCAGTGAGGATATGAAGCGTCACCTGGATGTTCCTAATTGAAAACGCGAGGGTAGTTAGCTTACACTCTCAACGCAAATGATTACTCCTGTTCAGCAAGTCTTCGTAAGCTTACCCTAGCCTGCGTCGCCAGACATCGCGGGCCGCCCGCTTCTCCAGAAACGAGCAGACTTTGGTCAGCTTGCTGCGACGGGTGCTGGCATAGTAGAGTAGATAGGAGAGTTCACTGGCGTTAGGCTCGACTTCCTGGACTCCCTTTTGGTACCGGGGGTAGCATTTCAGGATGAGAACCTGGTGTTTCGGCCGGCATGACTGGCGCATACTCTCCATTAACACTCCCGGGCTTTTCTGGAGTATGGGTATAGGTCCACGGTCAAAGAGTCGGAAAAAAGACGGATGGCGTCGGTCCTCCGCTGGCAAGGGGGGGAGACAAGAAGACGGACCACGAAAGAAAGAGAATCCGATACTGGGATTAGATCATGGGGAGAAAAAAAAGAAAAACACAAGCTGAGATCAAAGCCCTGCAATCCGTAAAACGTCTCGAATAGACAATCCAACGTGGAAGTCTAGTAAGGAGGCAGAGGCAGAAGCGAGTGACTTCGTCAGCGCAGAACCGACTGAACCAACCAACCAGGGGTGTATGGTTTGAGAAGCTGAGGCCAAGATTCGACGTCTTTGCAACGTGGGTAACACGACTGGGGATAACGCAACGGCCGGTGCGTGTCTGTCGTGGTTGAGGAGGTGGAGGTGGAGGTGGTTGAAGTTGAGGCTGAGATGAAGGAATTATCATTAGGGAGACCGGAGTTAAGCTGGCAGTGGCTGGCAGCGGCTGGGCCAAACCCCGATTGAGCAATGAATGCGACCAGATTATAGGGGTTGTCAATTGTAATAAAAGCCGTGGGATTTCAATTTAATATAATAGCTAGCCAAGAGGCAGGAATAAGAATAACGCTCGGCTTATTGTTTCCTTCTCCTGGTGCCTGATAACCTTGTTCTCATGCATATACGCCGGGTACTAGGAGACTCTACTACTGCAACACAGGGGAACTATACTGCAATCCTCATATAGCGGCTCATTCTTCACGATCACTCTCTCTGCCCAGCGCAATGGTGGCGTCCATCCGGTTGTCTCAATTCCCTACCGCCGATTAAACTTCGCCAACATGTCATACTCTTGCCGCCCTCTCGATGAAATCCATTGTCAGAAACATATACCCAGACAAGGAGCAGCTTAGTGTTTAGTCCAAACACGAGTCGGATATGGGGGTGGAGGGGGCGGCACTTTCGTGACGCTTTCTCCAGGCTTAATTCAGTTCTCGTATAGCCGAACCAGTAGGAACCTCGGTCACACATGAAGACACACTGTCTGCCCTATGAACCATGAACCCCCGCGAAATGCCATATTCAGCCAGGGCCAGATTACTAGAGGCATAGATATGTCAATAGCATCATTCCCACTTCTTTCGGTAATAACGTAGCGCTGCGTAGTGTAGACCCTTCTGGAGAAATAGGCCAAACACGGAAAACAAAGAAAGAAGCGGTCGATTCGTTGCTCTCCCCGCGTGTAGATCAAATCCTCAGTCACATCTTCACACCAGCCTGCTGCTGCTGCTGTCCAGCTCCCTCCATTTGTGCTTGGCCAATATCCCCCTCTTGGCCCGCGTCTTGCTGCTGCTGCTGCTGCTCCTGCTGCTCACCCACAAATCCCAGCCCGGCCAACCCCTCAATGACTTGCGGCCGAATAATATCCTTTCGAAAACCCTCTTCCTGCAGCAGTCGCAGCGCGCGCAAAGTCGGGCCCGGGTGCGTCAGGAACTGCGCGTACTCAGGCGTCTTCCAATAGGAATAGAGGTAGGCCAGGTACGCGGCGAAAGCCTGCGCGTCAGGGTCAGCCGGCACGTCGGAGGCGTCTTCGTCGTCGTCGTTATCGCCGGTGGTGGTTGTCGTGTCGTCACTGGAGAGGGAGCGCGAGATGCCCAGGAGGTTTGGGTAGGTGACGGCCAAGTGGGAGAGATAGTAGGGGTTTGCGAGGGAAGAGACGAATTCGAGCTCGAGGATGAAGCGCGGGTTGGTGAGCGTGGGAGGGGGTTGCGGTTGAGGCTGGTCGGAGGGAAGAGGCTGTTGTTGCTTTTCCATGGTGTCTTTTAATTGGACTGTTAGGTTTTTGGGAGATACTCTGGCGTAGAGAATAAGGAGTACCAAAAGGATCAATGCAGATGAGACAAGAAGTCCGCCAGTGCAGTGGTTATCGTGGTATCTCACTCATGCCTGATAATTGAGGCATCAATATAGCAAAGGCCGAATGCGCTTTGCCCTTACCTTCATGGAGTATAACTCCCCTTTAGTTCTACTACTCATACCTCTTATCGACAGCAGTTTATGGTCATTCGATTTCTTATTCAATGCTGAATGTTTTGGGTTGACGTAGTCGCTTGATTCAGATAGAGAGCAGCAATCGGCAATAGGGTATAAGCTATGCACTAGATAGTAAATGCTATCAAAGCAGAACAAGGGACAAACAACGATAACACTTAATTCCATATAGATGGAACTGTCAACTAAGCAGCAGGTCAACTAAGCACCCTGCTGGACAAGCACACTCCCCTGCTTAGCCCTCTGGACATCCGGAAGATCAACCTCAACAGGCCCAAAGTACTCCTTGAAGATCTTAACCATCACATCATCCTCCAACTGCATATGATCCCCAGGCACTGTGATAAAATCCAAGGCCCCTTTCTCATCCAGCTCTCGAAGCCCCAGCCAATCCTCCTTGTAGAGTGCTCTGTCGCGCAAATGCGTCACTTCGCCAGAGGTCCCATTCACCTCTGCAAACCACGCACTCTCCTTCGGATGCGCAACGGTATCGTTCGCGAACAACAGCATCGCGAAGCGATTCAAACTCACCAGGTTCTCGCGGTACGTAACATTTTTGACCTCGCGCTCGTTGTTCACATCGGCCAGAAAATTGCTATTCACGAGATACTCATCCAACTCCTCGGGGTCGCGGAAGTACTGCGCGGGGACCATGCCTCCCTGCACGACACCCGACCAGCGACCCGCGTGAAGGATCAACTCTGCAGCGTTACATAGCAGATCGGTCCATTTGCACTGCTGGAACTCCGAGATGCCATTATGCTGGCTGCCCACTGTGACGAGGTTACGCACGGGTGGGAAGTTACACCGCTCTATATAGCCGCGGAGGAACTGTCCGCCTTGCGAGAAGCCCAGCGCGTTGACGGCCGGTGCTGTGCTGAGGATCGGCTCGTTGGCTAGTTGCGCGCAGACGGTTTCGAGTTGTTCGGTGACGTTGCCGAGGAAGGTCGCTTCACGGTCGCCTAGGTCGCTGTCTGCAAGGTTGATGATGTGAACGTAGGTGTCTGGGTTGGTTTCTTGCGCTAGCGAGGCGATTTCTTTCAGCCCCGAGCCTTGATAGCTGTCGCCGAGGCCATGCCAGATTACCAGGGGTAAAGGGGTGATTTCGGTGGAAGTTATTTGGGGAGGGCGGAGGGCCGTCGCTGACGCCGCTAGAAGTGGCAGGACGATAGGTTCAAATGAGCGCATGCTGTGTTGGTGTCCTATGAAGTTCAGAGTCGTAATGATGAGAAGTAAGTAGGAGTAATGATTATTTGGTACGGTGATCTCGGCGGAGCTGACTAAGGCGATCACGAGATCGGAGTATACAGTCATCAGCCAGGCAATAACTGGTTATCAAGGTCTACTTTGGATGTCACAATTATATGACACTCAGAGCTCCCTGGTTACTGTTTCACTGTTGCTAAGTCTAATCTCCTAGAATGCATACACTAAACCGACAATGACAGGCAGGTTAGTCACATGAAAAGGCTTCTTTCCGCCCGGGATTGAACAGGCAAACTGATTCTGTCATTAGTGGGAGGTGAGGACGCAGCTGATGATCGACTGAATCTAGTTGGTTGCTTGATGTTAGTGAAATCTGGGTATTGATGGCCAGGTGGTCCTGAGATCGTCGGTCGACAACGAAATGGTGTAAGCAATGGGTTTTGGTTCTCGAAAGATCCTCTCGCTGGTATATTACGGAAAGACTGGGCAGTATTGATTTGATTGGGAACGCAACCCCCCGGGCTGATATGTCGTGATACTTGGGCGGGTGGTTGACGGCTTGGGGCTATATAGCTTGCCATAGGTACTCCATACTGAAAACGGTCTTCTTGGGAGGTATCGCGCGGCGACTTCCCTTGTACCTGGGTCCCGCCCGCTTGATCGGCAATAACATCCTGCCCAAATAGCTTGACGGGAGAGACATTCTGTTTCAAACGCCGCGTAAAACGCTCACTGTCTAACTCCCCTGGTAGACTCGCAGCAGGAGGCGTGCTACTTTGAGAAAGCCCTTCCACGAATCGTCGAATCCGATGCCTCGGCTCTGGAAGCCAACTGGAACATTGATTGCTCGAGGTCGATTGGGTGCCTGCTGTGGTAATCTCATGCAAACTGCGAGCACATTCAGACGGAAGTTCGCGATTCGTGCAGTTGCTGGTGATATCAGCTTCCTGTTGAGACATTTTCTGGTGGCCACCTGGCATATTAATGGAGGATGGAGCAATGGTATACCTTTCAAAGTCAGCAGCAATTTGATCGTCAATTGTGAAGCGACGAGTAGGTTGCGATATTGGCTGGTGAAGCTCTAGACTACGACTGTCGATGCTCACGGATGACCCGGTGAACTGCCAATTACCGGTGCCGGCTGGTTTCAAACCATTCGTTTCATTAGGGCCTGACATAGGGGATTCGACGCCGGGTGGCAGAGACGCTGGTGACTGCCTCGAAATACTCAAACCCGCCAGCCCGTTATCAGACGATAACAACAAGCGACTGGAATTGGTCTTTCTCCGAGTCTTGTGGCTGGATACTTCGTAAATGGATCTCTCATCACGACAACCGGACTCTTCTTGGTCCAGGAGCATCGTCTGGGATGACTCGTGGTTCTTGCTCTGACCGGTACTTTGCGAAGCTGCATTAGCTCGTGGTCCACGTATTCGAATATCCACGTCTCCAATAGTCTCAGGCTCATGCTGTCGGTTCCTTTTGTAAGACAACGACAGGTCAGAACGTCCAGCCCCACTACCTGAAGAGACAAGTCGGCTGAGATCAGCATGCGTCAACTTTCGCCTCTTGCCAAATCTTGCCAGCTCTTCCGCAGGCTTGAATGATATCGTCACTGGGCGGGTGACACCAACAGAAGCCCAGTCATTTTTCTCTAGGAGTCGGTGCCTGATTCGATCTAGATGGGAACTGGCTGGGGGGGATTTATCAATAGGTGCTGGACCACTGGACGCGGGATCGTGGGAACCATTACCAGGCTGAATCAATGGTTAGTTAAGAGGGAAGTATCGGCTAAGAGCCACGAGATGATACACGAGATACCACATGGCTTACTTGACGGCTTTGACCCTGACCATCGCCAACATCGCGCTGCTGCGTCCCTCCAAGGACATCTTGAAATTGAACCGATCTCTGAAACATTGGGTCTAGTTGCGCAGCAGTAGCCTTTTTCAGCCTCGACTTTGCGAATCGCTGTTTCTGGCCTCTGTCCAGCGCACCATAGTTATTCGAGTGTCGCTGCAGGCGACCTCCTGTCCAATTCATCTCAGTCTCGAACAGGTAGCGGGTTAGTTCAAAAGTTGGTTACTAGATGATATCTGGAAGAAAGAACGGCAGAAGCTAAGACGGTGTTTGATGAGGTTCATCTCATACCCTAGAGGAATAGCCTTCCAAGTCCACGTGCCCTCACTATCGGTAAGGGTGATCCAGACAGAATACTATCACATCTCATATATTTGTAGACATTGTATAATTTCCAACTTAGAGCCACACTCTGCCCCGTTGATCAATGATGGATCTCTGGCTTGTTAGTGTGGTACAGCGCCCTTCTGGATCCGGATCGGCCCGGCAGGGGATCCGAAACGGCGTCACACTTATCCCGGGCCCGACGCCGATGGTGCAAACAGAGCAAATATCACGTGATGCTCTCGCTTGTCAAAAAGCTTCGCGCTGAAAAATTTTCTTCTTCCGACACATCCCAACCGCAACACCACGACCAGCAGCAACAACAGCAAAACGCGGATTGGATCCCAATTGGTTCTGATATCTGGATGAGTGATACCTCGATCATCAAAGATATTCATCTTTTTGCTATGCAAGTTGGTGACAACTCAATGGCGCAGGGACAATCCTGGTGCAGGCACCGATGGTTTCGACTTAATTACTTACCTTAGGTGAGTTTGTTTTTTATTTTCTTTTTTCTCTTGGCCTCCGTGCCGATTGCGCCATTGACAGTCCACGAGTGCTCGGGGGGCATTTGCCCTCTTTATGATGACCCATTTCCCAAGCATAGTTCACCATGAGATCTCCGGATCGCTGAACGATAAATTATCATCTTCACCATCTTTCGGCTGAGAAGCACTCGTCTGTCATAACGTGGCTGCATCTGTTATGTCTTGCAATTGAGTTTTTGCGGGTAATTACTGACAGATTACAAACAGGTTCTTCGCTCTTTTCTGCATTGCTGCCCAATGTCAACTGCAGAGTCTGTGCACGCGGCCCAACCAGTCGTAGCAGTTCGATAGCCCTCCTATTTCAGATAGATGAAATGCATTATTCCTATTCGAGACTCTTCTATTGTGCTCTTGTGCCTCTCGTACTTCGTACTTTGGTCTTTTCTCTGCGTCTCCTGCAACATGATATATAACACTCGCAGCTGAAACCTGATGTGCTTGACATGCATGCCCTGACACTGCTCTTTTCCGCGTTTCCCTGTCCCCTCTTCTGTTCCCCTCCACTTGCTGGGATATGCATGTACGAAAAGTACTGTAAGCAATAAGCAAAGTGCGTGCCCACTGCTTGACGTGGTGGTCCTCAGAGCCAACACAACCCCTCATCCCATCTGACTCATTCCTCTTGGACATTGGCCAACTCAGCACCGTGTCCAGTCCAGGAACGGCAATTGGCCAGTAAATGTGACCAGTAGCGACAACATGCGTATCAGACGATCCGAACCAATCGAGGGCACAGTGGGTCACGTTGTCTGCGAGGGGAATGCCGCGAGCGGTTATTCCGCTCCACGCCAATCACTGGCAGGGCCACAGTGGGCCCAGCGGCTGTCTCCGGTTTGATTGGTGGACAGCAGTGCCTCACCGCTTCACTCCTGACGGCAACCTCGACGACACGTCAATAGCCCTAATGCTTTCTTCTTCTAGCTGCCGACTCTGACTCGTATTTGCACATGGCGGCCGGTGCCTTGAGTCGAAACCCCCCGTTCATCTCCGACGCCACCACCAATCAGCATGCCGGGCGGCCAGGGCTTGGCACTGCAGACTGTATGTTCGGCACACTAGGAACGGCCCCACCCCGAGTACCCACACTCTCTGCAAGCCCCGCTCCCGGAGGCTCCTTATAAAGCCCTTCTTGTTCCCCCTCGTCGGGACTACTTTTCTTTTCTCTTTTCTCTCGTGCTCTTTATATTCACATCTTCTCATCATCTCGTCTTCTATTCTCCATTCATTTTCCCTGAAGGAACTGGGCTTTGTGGTCTTTGAAATCATTATATTCCCAATCCCATCTACACCTTGATTCCTAACCCGTCCCTTAACCCTACTCCCACCACACCACTTCTCCTTGTTTTCTCGGCAGCGAAAAGGGTATTACTGCTTTCTCGTGCTGTACTCTTACGGTCAATTCTATATACAATCTACTGTTTACCATTGTACACCGAGGCTGGCTTTTCCAATTTGTCATTTTCTTTTATATGCCTTGCAAGTTCCAGCCCGTGGAATCTTGGAAGCCAACCCTAAAGCCTGCCATTGGAATCCAGTCTATTCCCCGGATAGGATCTGCTTTTGCTGCTCTGTTCGTGTCTTTGCTTTGCATTTCCCTCAGCTGGACGTTTCGTCTGCTTTTGCATCATCCAGAAACCAACAGGTAGTCCCCTTGATTTTCTCCTTTGTCTTGTTGTTCTCGTTTTTTGCCTTTCTCATGCACTGCCGCGATTCTGCCATTTGGACTTCAAAAGGTGTCAGACCAAATCGACAAATAATGATTTATGCCGGAGACCACCTTCCCGTATGGACCCCTGGACCTGTGTTTTTTACTGTTCTACTTGCCGCCGGATTCTTGACTGTCTGAAATATGACGGTTTCCAGAAGATAATGATGATGATACCCTGGATTTGCATGTCCTCAGCGTCCCGCTGTGTGACTGGACTCATACTATACGAGTGTTGTTTTATGTTGCACACTCTCCACATCGGATTTTCCCCAAAGGACCACCTTTTATTGTTCCTTTTTTGGCCATGGATACCGGAAGCCTCTGTACCAAGCCCTGTGCAGAAGGTTGGATATATTTTATCGTCGACCTTAAAAGATTGCAATGACCTATTTACTGGACCGTTTCCCGTTTGGACTCTGGGTTTGATGATATACGATGATTTCTCTGGAAAATACAATGATGAAATAGGCCTAGGGCTTTGCCGCTGGACCGACTCTGGATCTTTTTTCTCGAACCGTGGATTGTTGAAATGCTTTGTTTCTTACAAAAGTCTTCTCTTTTGTTTCCCTATTCGTTCTGGATATATGGCCCTTGATACATCGCCCCCGATGCCGTGGACATAACCCATCCCAATGACTGTCGTGTAGTCTTGTGGACCCGATCAAGGATTTATCTGGCTCAATTAGCTTGATGTTGGACTGCATGTAGCTCTGCGCTGGCTCGTAGTGCACCTCATGTTGTTTCCTTGCACCCACGGCCATTTGACTTTTATCTTCAAGGATCTTTTCGGATTAGCCCCAACTTTAGTACGACTGTATATTCAACCTGGATAACCGGATCTAGCCCTAGCGTCACCATTAGGAGGCATTAGCTTTAATAAATGACTTCGGTTCGTACTCTTGTCGAACACTTGTTGAACGCACGCGGTGAGCTAACAATGTGGCAGGTCTCTCAAAACCTTGGACCTATGGATCATGGAACTGCATTTCGCATTTTTGGCTTTCTGTTTTTTGGCTTTCTCTACCGGCAACGATACGTGAATTTACTGACCTTCTTCGTCTATAGTGCTTGTTGTTTTCTCGGTTTCTCCAGTACTCTGGAATCATCTACCACAATGTCTGTTAATGTTCATCAGAGAGACTCTGAGAGAGTCGGCCTCTCTCAAGCTGCTTTGCGGAATATGGACCAGTTCACTCAGCCCAGGAATGCTCCCATTGGATTCACAAATTTGGCCTCACTCAAGGTCGAGGATGATGATCTTTCAAGCCAGGACAATTACTCTCTGACTTCAAGCACACATGGGAACCCTCATGACCTGAGCTGGTCCATGAGCGATGCAGATGCATTTGAAAATGCGTGCATGTCCAAGCCTGAATCCCCAGAAGTCCAGATGCTTTCCTATTGTCTTTCGCAGCAACAGCTGCCATCCACTGTCGGTCCGAGCGATGTCATGTACCAACCCGGAGCCGAGTTCCAGCCCCTTCAGGATTTCAATGACCACAGTGATATGGATTTCTCCCAAACTCAGGATTTCAGCCACCACTACTCTGCCTTCGTGGACTTTTCCGCACTTGATAATGACTCCGGTGTTCAAAATGGAGGCGGATCCCAGGCCTGCACCGATGATTCTCTTTCTGTTGGCCACGGTTCTCACACGGATGGCAGCCACCTGGCCGCTGCCACGGAGGCGTGGAACTCCATGATGAGCGATTCGCAGAGTTATCAGAGATCCTCGCTGGACGGAATCTCCTCTTCTATTTTTAACCCTGTGCCTGTTTCTCCTCCCTTGACGGAGGCAAGCAATGACTTCTCTGTTTCTTCCTCATGCTCTCAGAGTGGCTATCCAGCCTTCATGTCCAATGACGATGCCATGCTGAAAGATATCACTGCCGGGCCGTCGTTAAGTAACCATGGGATCAACCTGGGAGATCCCATTTTCCCTGTTACGCCGCCTCTCAACGAAGATATGAACAGGTCAGTATTTCGTCGAGAACATCCTGCCACATTAGTGTTGTCTAACCCTCCCAGTAGAAGAATTCGACCTTCGAAACCTGCACGTCGCCCGGCTCTGCAGACTACCCCGCCGCAGCCCCAGATGAAGCAGCAGGACCAGGAATTCTTCCCACCTCTGCAAAGAGAGCCACTTCGTCAGAAGGGCAAGGAGAGCGCAGAGATGAAGAACCCCCGGGATCATCCCTACTACTCTCTGTCTACTCACAGCGATGGAAAGTACTACTGCCCGTACGTCAACGGGGACAAGGGCTGCAACCACCCCCCAACCACCCAGAAGTGCGCATATCAGTAAGTTCCTTGTCATCTGGATTTGAGAGAGAGAGTCCGTCGACCCCTGAAGCTAACTTGCCGGGGCAGCAAATACCTAGACTCGCACTTGAAGCCCTACCGCTGCAAGGTCCCCGCGTGCATGGACGCTCAGTTGCAGTTCTCTTCCAACGCATGCCTCTTCCGCCACGAACGCGAGGCCCACGGGCTCCATGGCCACGGCGACAACCCGCACCTCTGCCTCTTCGAGGGCTGCGACCGCTCGGTTCCGGGTTTCGGATTCCCGCGCCGATGGAACCTCTTCGACCACATGCGCCGAGTCCACGACTACACCTCGTCGGAGCGCGCCAGCTCCCCCGAAGCGTCCCCAACGATCGCGGGCCCCTCATCCGCAGCATCGAAGAAGAAGGATGCCGCCATCATCAGCCGCAAGAAGCGCGTGCTCGGCTCATCGGGCCACCAAACCATGAAGCGCACGCGCTCCACACAATCCCAGACCAACCCTCTCAAGGCTGCGCAGCAGGCCTCGGCACATCACGGCCAGCGCCTGCAGAACGCAGAGCGCAACTACTACAACTGCCGTTCGCGGCTGCTCGAGGAACTGGACAAGATCACCCCGCAGGACTCGTCGATGCACGAGAAGGTCAATGCCAGTCTGCAGGAGTTGATCACCCTGGGGTTGAACTATCGACATATCGAAGCTAGTCAGACGGCCGCGAAGTTGGCTAATGGGATTTCCGCATGAGCGGGCTACACAGCTACTAGCTCAGGACGGGAACCTCTTTTGTACCATTTTTGATGACTTCCCGTGAATCCAGGCATGGGAACGAGGTCTTCTCATATATGGAGAGTCACGGAACCAGGCCGTGCAACCTATCTACCTACCTATATTTGGGCAGTATATTGTCCGTCCAGCCGGATTGCCAGCATCTCAGACATTATCTGATGGATGGCCACGCAAGCTGACAGGCAGCCAGCCCGCTATTGTCACAGCGACGAGTCAAGGTCAGACTCTGGTTGCTCGCTTCCGGACAGCTATACTCAGGCATCATCGCATGGGTACTAGTATCGTCTATATCTCATTCTCACTTTTAGTTTTATGTTTCCTTTATTGCGTCTTTTCATGTATTCGAAACCGGGTGGATTTCTAATTCTGCATATTGTTTTTTTCATTTTTGTTGTTCTATTCAGGATTCGAGCAAGCGCTGCACTTTCCGTTTCATTGTTATTGTTGTTGTAAAGAAAAGTGTGGTGTTATTATCTATATTTGCGTATTTCTGCTATTGCGTTGGATTTACAGAACATGGCCCGTGGTCTGATGTTAATGAGTAATGACTCATGATTTATGTCTTCTATTTTGATCTCTGGGTATATACGGAGAGTGTATATATGGCTTTCAAATAAACTCCATAGATCGATCCATAACCTTTAGGCCCTAAACAGAAGTACTCCGTAGGATGCTAAGCATCACCCCCAAACTCCGCATTCAAAAATCTCACAAAAGCATCCCCC